>OMLF01005655.1:3236-15746 GCA_900302615.1 Holocentrus rufus | reverse complement strand
GTAACTTGTCCCATAACATATCCCACTTTCCACTATCCTGCTTTTGTGCAACCGGATCACAGATAAGTTGAGCCAGGATAACCAACATATCCCGGCTTAATCCCTTATCCTAGTTTGGTGCAACGGGCCCCTGCTTGTGCTCTGTGGAGGATAGGTATCATAAACTGAACAAGCTGCCTGTCGACTGAAGATGTCAGGACTAATCCTTTAGAAGAAATGCTATCTTACCCAAATTTGTTGTAATATTTCCTATACTGTTTTTCAAGGTTTTGTATTTCTAAGTATGTTTAATAAAGTAAGTGGAATGTATTTTTCTATTATTTGTGAGAACAATATGCAAAGCCACAGCAATGTACCACAACAAAGAGGTACCAAGCAATTAGTTGAAGTAGTCCAATGAGCTCCTTTACACAAAGTTTCTCAGAGTGGATTAGCAAACTAGCTAGATAACTTCTAAAAATGTACAGGTGTTCTGGAGTTGTTTTATTAGCAGTCATCATGGATGGCTGAATCATATTCCCAAACCTAATTTTTTTGTTTTACAGATTCAAATCATTATTACCAGGACGCTGTGTAAATCCTTTTCTTTGTAGAATACCCCCGATGTTCCATAAAGATGATTTAAGTGTTTGTAGGAATCAGTTTGTGTCATAAAATATTTAGAACCACACCCTTGAATAGCACTTGATCAAAATGATTCACATGAGAGATTATACATATTTACATGAGTCATTATGCTGGATTAAAAAAAGGATCTTAATAATTAAGAAAATATTTATTGGTTGTGACAGTAAAAGACAAATAGCAGCGTTACATGGCAGAAGAAGACAATTAAAAAAGATTTTAAAAAGACATTTATTTACATGGTTTATGAAAGGGATAGTAAAAAAAAAAAGATTTCTGAGTGTAGCATAGGTTCTCCTGAGGTTTATGCAGTGACAGCATCATGCTCTTTGAAAACGATGGTCTTGGGGTTGATTCCCACACTCTTTGTGGTGTTGTGTGTTTTGTAGATGCCAATAAGACGATCAGCGATCTCAAACATGTTGTTCCTCAGAGAGATGATAATGAACTGAGCGTTCTTGGTTTGCTCCTGTACAGAGAAAGGAGGGGCAGGAGAAAAAGAAAACAATTTAGTTCAAGAGATTTTATTCATATGGCATGTTGCTGCTGCAAAAGTGCTGTCAAATTTTAACCTGAAGGAATCAAGTGAGCCTTAATCCACAAGGCTATAAAAAATAATGGGTAGAGTGGATGCCAGCAGTAAAAGGCTTAGTACTTGTTTTGACCCCAGAAAACAGGTGATTTCCCTGAATAGCTCTTTCATCAATCTCTTACTGCACAACAGAGGGATACCAGGCTCTCCTGAGTCAGTGATTACAGAAGCACCCCCAAAATTCAGTCACTCACTCAAGGACACTTTACTAGAGACAATTCTTGAACATGGGTTAATTTAAGGTTTGGTTTCCTTAGACATTTCACCACCCCGCTGCCCAAAATGTACTTTAAACTTAAAAGAAATGTGTTGTAACACTTGAATACAGCAGCAAAGCTCTTTGAGCCACTGAGTCTCGCCACCAAATATAAATGGAAACACTCACATAAATGTAACAAGCCACGATAGAGACATTCTTGAAGTCCAGAGCAGCATCTATCTCATCCATAAAATACAGAGGAGTGGGCTTGAAGTGGTGCAGGGCGAACACCAGTGCCAAGGAGCTGAGGGTCTTCTCTCCTCCAGAAAGGTTAAAGATCTTCTTCCAGCTCTTCTTAGGAGGACGCACACTAGACAGAGTTAAAGACAGAGTGAGTGACAGAAATCCAGTGTCCAAACAAGGCAACAAAGACTGGAGAAATGTGCAGAGTCCAACAGGAGTCTCTGATCATGTTGGTGCTTCCTAGTCTCTCACCTGAACATGATGCCCTCTGAGAAAGGGTCCAAACTGTCCACAAGCTCCAGTTCTGCGTCGCCTCCAAGTGTGAGCATCTGGTAGTTTTCCTTCAGCTTGTTGGTGATCATATTGAATCCATTCATGAACTCATTAAGGCGCTGTTTGCGCAGGTCCTCGTAGCCACGTTTGAAGTTGTCCCTCTCTGTAGTGATCTCGTCCAGCTGGGCCACACGCTGCAGGTACAGATCCTCCTGAGGGAAGCAGAGGGAAATGCTAAAATCATCACTTAAGTCTGTTTTCCTGTTAAATGTCTTATATGCAGGATTCTTCTATATATATTCGTTTCATTCATTCTTCGAGAAAATCAATTTGAAGCTTTCTTTCAGTGCTGAGTATGATGGACACTGATGCTGGCTTGGCATCATGACTCAAGAAAGCTACACCATACAACTTCAAGGATTTTCCAAACTATGGGGTCTTCAACTACCTAAAATGTGTCGTTATGTGTACTATAACTTAAGTCATAATTTCAGATTCAAGACCTGGAAATTATGAGATTTCTTTTACACACTTCTGTAGGTACTCTGTCAGTGGGTGTATTACTAGAGTTCTTTATCCTGCTTACCTGTGCATGTTAGGTCGAGAGCAAAATAATATCAACAGTGTATTGTATTGAAGAGCTTAGGAACCTCTGTTAGGTGTTACATATCATATCTGTGAGTACTTGTGCGTACCTTCTTCTTGTACTCAGCTATGGCTCCCAGGTTAGGCTTCATCTGAGCACAGCGGGCTTCTAGCAGGGAGATCTTTTTGGTAATGACGTTGGGATCTTTGATTTCTTTGAGGTCAGCAGGAGTAAGCACAGGAAGTTCCTCAGCAGGCTTGTCATCAATTGCATGAAGGGTCAGGTTGCTGGCCTGAGAAATACAGGGACAGGAATAATAAACAATTGTCCAAGGAGGGCTCTCAAGCATAATGTGCGCGTCCGGACAGGTGAGTGGCCAAATCAGCCATCTCTGGAGCTACACATTTTCCCCTGCTGGCTGGTTGTCCTGTTGCCAAAAAGCTAAAATGCTGTTGCACAGTAGACTTAAATGTGCAAGCCTTGTGCGTTCATGCCATGTTCAGACTAAACTGTCCAAAATGGTGAGGACATTCATTCATCCATTGCTTTAGCTGCTTTTTGCCACTTGCATTCAGTCACCTTTTCTGGTCGTTACCCAGAGTTCATGGCCTAGGTGAGGGTCAGAATGAAGATCGTCTGGTGAGCTGAATCAAGAGCTTTTGCTTTGTGGCTCATCATTCTCTTCACCACCATGGTTTGATACAGTTGCATTACAGCAGCTGATGCATTTAACCAGAGGTCAATCTCAAAATCCTTCTGACATTTACATTTGGTTAAGACCCAGAGATCGCTGAATTCCTTCACATGGTTCTCTAAATTATGAGTGAGAAGCACATCACCACTCACCTCTTTCTGCCAGTGTTTGATCTTGCTGTTGTGTTCAGTGATGGTGGTGTGTATCTGTTCAATGCGGAGGCGGACGCTAAGAGATTCCTCTTGTAGTGCGTGTTCTTGCTGCTGCAAGGCCTTTATTTCCTTCACCACCCCCTGGTACTGCTCCTGCACCTCAGGTAGCGCTGCCTACGGGACAGAAGAACAATGTGCTACTCTAAGATACTTACAGTCATCAGCGTTTCCTTTACATTCATTTCAGATTGTTAGTCCCACATGGTTCTACACACACCCAAAACAACAGTTGCGCTTATTCAGCAACCTATCACAGAAAAGACTGCAGTCTACCATAGTATCATGGAAATTCTGTCTGATTCTTGAAACTCTTTCACACCACAAATATGATTACAAGTTACGCCTAAACTTTACTTTGATAACTCAGAGGCAGCCATGTAGCGAGCACTATGTGGAGTCAATTGATTATTTACATATTACACATCCAAAATTATGTACTTTGGGCAACTTTTGGCCTATAAAAAGTATAAAAAGTAAGTTTGGCACAACAAAAACTGAATAACCTACAGAATGGAATGTAGCAAAAGATCCAAGAAGCAGAAATTTCCTGAAGCAGAAGTTGACGTTTTTCTTTGCAGAGGTTGCCGCCAAGAGGAGTGTTTTATTTGGCAGTCTTAAAAGTGGAATTAAAGACTGTCATAAAAACAAAATTTGGCAAGCGACTGCATTATCTCACAGCAGTGTTTCAACTGAGAGAAGAACCCTCAAGGTTTGTCTCTAAAATTTAAGATGTGTAATTCTACAAAGAAGCCCATTTCCTGTCCTAACTATGCTACGCTAATACTCAGGTCAGGACGAAATAGCCTGATATTAAACTTAACACCAATAAATAAATAAAGCTGTGGCAGCCTATAATGCCAGTAATTTTAATAGTTTTCAGTGCACAACACAAATATGTAGTTCTTTGAAATAAGCAGACCTCTTTTCCAAGTAGATGTGAAATTGATCTTAGCGTTACGACAAAGATGGAATTGATATTAACTGACTTTTGTGATGAAATGAGCATACGTTCACTTTAAGATCAGATTTTATCTTATGATAGCTTGATGAATGAGGGCCCACGAGAGTCATTATTAAACCTCAACACATATTGGAACTGATCCTGGAAAGGGCCCTGGAGCTACTTGGGGCTCAGAACCACAATTAGCCCACATCTTCATAAATTCAACAGGAAGCACTCGTGGACTTGACCTGCACTTTTCTTCCAAGATGGAATACAAGACATCAACACCTTTAAAATAATTAAATACTTTGGTAAAGGTCGAATTGAGCGTAGAGCGCTGACCTCAGCCTCCTGACAGGCCTTCATGATCTCCCCAGCCTCTTCTTCAAGTTTCTTCAAGTGTTCTGTTAACTCAGCCATGGACTTCTCATTCTCCTCCAGCTCACCCTGCACGCGACTTACAGTCTCCTCACACTTTTTCAGGTTGCTGAGGAGGGAGACGAGAAAGAAAAACACATTTAGGCATAAATGTGGTCAAGAGTGGTGGCATGTTAATGTCAGTGTGTGTTCAAGAGTGAAACAGTGGTTGTCATACTGCCATATTGAGACATGCCATATAAAACTGCCAGCTGTGAACATATAAACCATGGTTGCTCAAATACATAAGTGTGACTTCTGAAGTATAACTTTCTAACTGAAGTCGCTAAAAGAGGAGGATATCCGGCAAGTGAGTGTATAATTTCTACTTAGGAGCATGTTTGCCTCCGGGGTGCACAGAAAGAAGTCTGCCATGTTACAGTTACTAATACACAGATCTGATGTGTACATCTAGTCAGAAACTTGGCTTGGATGTTAGCAGAAAGGGGGTGGGGTGAAAGTGAGTATTATCATTGCGGTTATCAAGTAGGCACCTTCCATAAAAGATGGTTTGAACTTGAGCCATGACACCTCCAGAAATGAAAATTAACATCTGACTCACCTACCAAGGGCTGGCAAGATAAAATAAATATATGAACAAATAAATTGGTAGATAGACAAGATAAATAATTGAATGATGTGCTGAGAATAATTTTTATCACCCAAAAACTAATACAAATGTACTACCCAACCTGTTTTCAATGCTATTTTGTGTACTGAATCAGGTACGCTCATGAAAACAGGCACACAGCCAAAGATAGGTTTCACATTTTGATATCAATTCTCAAATATATTTGGGAATTATTATTTGGCCAACCGTCCAGGCAGCAGACAAACAGAAGTCTAGATTCCAGTGCTTTGTGTCAACAGGCAGTGAATCAGTAGCCTGTTTGATGTGGAGAAATGGTTTTACCTGTTTTTTTTTTTTTTTTATTGGCTCAAAGTCAGAAAAGATGTTTGGTAGTCCGTGGGGACAAAGTGTGAGAACAAAGACCTAAAATCTATGTGTACCAGAGACATTCAAATATTATCATCTCTAAAAGTTACTGGCCAATGTAGTGCTGCGTCACCGTTATTGATTTATCTGAAAGAGATCAATTTTACAGGCAACTGGCCTGTGGTGGGGTGTTAATTTCTGACGACTCTGCTTGACAGTAAGTTCTGCCCCAACCCCCCACATCAATCAAACCTACAGTATATTCTTTTTGATTGAATCTACAATAAGGCTCACACTAAGCTCACGACAACTTTCCAAAAATGTCTAACCTTAATGTCAATCTCATCATCAACAGACTAATAGGACTGACAGTGAATGAATACATATAAAAGTATCAATGTGTGAAGGCATGTGCATGCATAAAAGAGTACAGTCTCTCACCGTCCAGCAGTCTTTATGGCCACCTGGGCCTTTGTGATGGCGGAGGAGCAGTCATCCAGCTCCTTGTTGACTTTGTCCAGCTTGTCTTGCTGAGCCTTCAGCTTGTGGCTATTGATGTCCACAATCAGGTTATGGAGCCTTTTCACTTCAGCTTCAACCTTCCCTGCCTTACCGGACGCTGCCTGATAGTCTGGGAGAGCAGGGGGAGGGTGGCAGTGATTAAGTAGAAAATAAAGGACCTGAGACACAGAATTGCACTACAACACAATGCCCACTATCCACCGCCATGTCTGTTGTTATACATTCAGGAACAATAAATACATATTTTTACTGACAGTGCAAACTGCCATCAGTGTCTATTTTATCCAGTACTAGGTGGCTATTACAAATACTGCCTATTAACATTTGCACTAGCAAGTTTGTGTAATTATGTTTTATTTGTGGTACATGGACTGTATGTGGTTTACAACGGGTTGAGTGTTCTGGCTGTCCAGAGGACCCTACCATTCTTGAAGGCCTCCAGGCTCTTCTCCATCTGTTTCTGTTTGGCCTTGTCTGGGGCAGCAGCCAGCACGTTGGCCTCGAGCCCCTTGATCTGAGGTCTCAGGTGAGCCTCCTGCTCAGCTAGACTCTGAAGGGAGGACAGGAGAGGAAAAATAGTCAGCCATACAGACATGCTAATATACTGTAAGTTACACTGAATTAATTTTGTCACATGTTATTTCTAGCTGTGAATGGTAGACATGATCATTCGGAGTATAAATGCATAAATGAGTGAGGGCGAATCAGTGAGTGAATGAAAAGAAAGTCCTGTGTGTAGGTCGTACAGTCATGCTGTTGGTGTACTTTTCCAGGGTGTTCTTCATGTCTCGGAGCTGCGGTTGGAGGCGCTGGATGTTCTCTTCCAGCTGCAGCTTTCTTTCCTGGCAGCCCTGCAGCTTCAACACCTTTTCGTTCAGCTTGCTCTCCATACGGTCAAGCTACAGAAAACACATGAAAGCACAAACACAATGAAAATTGCAATGTGTTGTAAAATAATGTGCTGCAGTTATTTTCTGATACCAGAGACCTGGAGGGCATTTCACAAAGCAGGATTAGCAAGTTAGCCAGATAAGTGTAATATTCAAGTTTTGTTTCAAAGATTCAAAGACTTAACAGGATATACTATAATTTTTTTCAGTTATCTGGCCTACTGTAAAGTCCTGCTCTGCGACTACTTGGTGTGTTTGTGTGTGTGTGTGTGTGTGTGTGTGTGTGTATGCCTGTGCACACTCAGAACTCACCTCCACCTGGGAAACCTCGGTGCCAATGGAAGATCCCATCCTGCCTTTCATTATTCTTCCTCCTCCAGTCATGGTGCCTTTGAGGGACACACAGGACCAAAGGGAATAAAAATAATAAAATTAATTAATCAGGACCAAGAAATCAGTCATAACTATAAAACCTAGAAGAAATGAAATTAAAAACAGCCGGGTTAAGTTAATGAAGAAAAACAAGTGGAGTAGTCCACCCACCGGCCATCTCGATGATCTGTCCCTGCAGTGTGACCACTCTCCAGCGCTTGTCCTTCTGGAAGGCGAGCCGTGTGGCCTGCTCCATGTCCTGGGCCACCAGGGTGTCCCTCAGGGCAAAATAGAAAGCTGGCCGCACACTCTCATCTTTCACTCGCACCATGTCAAACAGACGAGGGCTGTTCTCTGGAGTGGGAATGGGAGCCATGTTCTTCTCCCACACCTTCATCTGAGTGTGGGAAGAAATTGAGGAGGAAGAGGAAGAAAAGAAAATGTTTTCATTACATCAGAGGAAATATAAGTTTCTCAATATATTTAGAAAAGCCTGGAACAGATGAGTCTATGTTCAAGAAATTGTGTTGCGGTCAGAAACCCCAGCCACAAACCAATAAGATTCGTATGAGTGCTGAAGATACTGAAATAGTTTATAAAGAGGAACTACAGAGTGCACTACAGAGTGAAGCCTGCAGCATGGACGAAAGATATGTGACAGAAATATAAACCAATCTGTCCATTACAAGACAAAATCACTACCTCTCAACATATCACTGACTCCCTGAAGCACAACAGATAATACACTCTTGTTTGAACCACACTACATCCAGAAAAGTGTGCAAGACTAATGCTGTTTACCTTGTCAAGACCAATAAAGGTAGCAACCCCGATGTTCTGTGCTTTGAGAAAGGTGACACATTTCTGAGCTGTGTCAATAGTATCCACCAGAATGTTGTCCAGAGCACCACAACTGGAGGAAATGGCAACATCATACTTCTCATCTATAGCTCCCAGGTCCCCCTGGAAATACAAAAAATAAAGAAATTAAAGACTGCCATTTTGAATGTAAGCATTTACAACCTGGAGTGAAAACAGTCTATAAAATAAATCTGAGCATTGAGGCAACTTAACATGAAGCATACCACTGAGCAGTGTTTCCTGTGCATTTTATGTAAATGTGGGAGGTGAGGATAATTTTGGTTCTGAGACCAAAGTTGCTCCTGGGACCATTAACAGATTAGTTCCAGTAGGTGTTGCAGCAAGAATGCAATTATTTGGTTATTTATATCTTAACATACAGACAAGTGTGTTGTACATTCAGTTTAATTTTTATTTTTTGGGGGCTGGCTGATCACTAACTAACTGATCGTTTTCCAGCTGTGTGTGTGTGTGTGTGTGCGCACTATAGCTAAATGAATGTAAAGGAAACACAATTGCCCAGGAAGCCTGTATATTGGTATATTTTTTTCACCAGTCTTCCGAGGATGCCAGGGATTTTGCCATTCTTCTTCTGCTGCATGAGGGCATCCAGGACCTTCCCTCGACTGCGGTTAGAGGACAGGGAGCTCTTGGCTTCCTCCACCTTCTGCCTCATGTCCCTCACTACATCTCTGGCCTCAGAATCAACCTTCATCAGCTGCTCCAGTTCTGCCTCGTCCTAGAGAGAAAAGGGGAAGAGCAATACAGGGAAAGGCTGACATGAGTGACACCCTACACTAAGCATATACATACTGAGCAGATGTACCCTCAGTAAGCCAGCTAAAACATAAGGCTGACAGTCAGCTCTACCTTCTTAAGCTCCTGCTCACACTGCGGTATCTTGACTTGCAGGTTTTTGATGGCGGCACGGCGCTCCTGCAGGGTGTCAGAGGTGGTCTGAAGTGTCTGCTTGGCTGTGTTGAGCTGAGTTAGAGCTGTGTTGTGGCGGCTCAGGTAGATATCCAGCTCTGACTGAGCCAGGTCCATCCGTGAGCGAGTCTCATTCACTGCCTTACTCAGCTCCATCAGCTCCTTCTCCTTGGTCTGGAGGAGCACAGAGGGAGGAACAAGAGGAGAGGGAGGGTTAGAAGATGAGAGATGGAAGAGGACAAAATAAACCAATTCTACAAAAAAGTATTAAGTACCATAAAGGTTAATTTGTACATATGTTAAAAAAAGAAAAACAGAAAAAGACAAGAGACCCACAAACATCCAGATACAGACATACCTCTTTATCCTGTTGCAAACCGCTGGTCTCTTCCTTCAGACTCTCCATCACCTCTTTAAGTTTTTCCTCCTCTTTTACCTTCTGCTTCTCCAGCTCCTCCTTGCGAGCTGTTGCCTCAGAGATGGCCTTTTCACTGCTGGCTGGCACATTGCGCACCTCTTCCAGCTGAAAGGCGAGACAAGACAGGAGGTACAAAAAAAGATTACATGTGTCCAAGTCTGGATTCTAAGCAACAGTGACCACACCTGTCTAGGTTCAAATTGAGGACATAACTCTTTAATACACTGCTGCAAATCACAGCATAGTAACCCTCCGCCCATTAAATAAGAGAATGACAAGATACAGCTTGAGAAAATAAAAAGATTGCAATGAAGAAATCAGGAGACCAGGAGTGAAAAATAAATGAACTGAATGAGCTTTATGTCAGTTACGAGCACACTGTGCTAGACTTCAAAAAGCAGGCCAAAACATACAACTGTAATCAACTATAAACACACATTCAAGACTAAGCAAGCCCTGGTTAAGACTGGCACAACAGTCTGTCGCTTGGCATGGCTGAGACAAGAGAAGGAGTGGTGTGTGTGTATATAGCCTATGTTTTGTAGGGTTAACTGCGGGTGAAAAGTGAATGCGGCTGCTCGGAGTGTTACACAAGCCAGGCCATAGTTGACTACCACACAGCAGAACACTGCTCCCCAGAGGTCTGCTTGCCTCTGCCCAGCTCCCCCTCTAACCAACACACTGCCAAAGCACAGTGTGGCCAGAGCAGCAAGGGTTTTAGTGCACAGAGACGAGATGAGAGGATATACCTACAGTTAAGAGGGAACTCTTAACTCTAGCTTTGTCTGTGGGTGTGTTTGAGCACACTAGCTAGAGAAACTTAAAACTAAGTGAGAAAGAGTTTGAATATCAGTGGTGGAATATAGGCAGAGCTCTACTGATGGGTGACTAGGCACACAATCAACTTGCTCGAATTTGCATGTTACTTCACAGCCCCCTAGTGGCCAGCCAGGGGAGATGGCCCTTCTGGCCATGAAATGTAATGTCCACATTTTTAGACGGCTATCATTATTTCGTGATGATAACCGCAAAACTGATCACCCCAGAAAGAATAACTAAAAATAAATTTTAAAAAAATCTAACAAAGATTCATACACATTTTTACTAGTCAAATTACAAATTGAATGGCAAGGCATAGCTTCCAAGACCAATATCTGTCAGTGGCAATGTTCAAATATCTTTTGTTGGGCAGCCAATTTGAATGTATCAGGTCTTTCTTTGGCTTGTTACAACTATCATATGGAGCTTATGTAATCAGATAATTTGTTATTTGGGTTATTCCCTCAAAAAAGTAACTCAACCAGTAGTCACGCTCAATTTTGCACACTTGATTAGTTGGAAAATTTCTGAACAAACTTCTATGATATTTCCAAAACTTTTTGGGTATGTCTCACATTCACAAATTTTTGCTGGCCTGGAAAACATTTTCTAAGTCCATGACTTCCAGGTGTTTCATGACTGTAGGAACCATGATTACAAAGGCAAATAATTCCCACACAAGTGCAAGCAGAAGCAAATAATGTAGGCAAACTTTTTTTAAGTGCCTATCTTTACTAAAATAAATAAATAAAATAAATAAAACCAGCATGTAATTTTATGGTATGTTAAAATAAAGCAAATTGATCATTTGTCATAAAAATCAGTAACATTCATAGTCTTTAAAGTGTAAAACAGGAGCCTATGTGACAGCTGCACCCCAGAAACTGTTAAAGCAACAAACCAGGCAAATTGACAGGAGGTCCAGAATGCTCAATCTACAAGTGATGCTAATAAATCGGATTGCAAATTAAGTTTATAAGAGACACTGATGGAAGTAAAACTTAATTTGTTTAAATATGCAATACACCAATTACAAATATGCAGGATTCTGTAATGTCTTCATAAATTCCTTTTTCTGCAGACCTCAGAACAACACACCTTGTGTTTCTATAAGTGAGGGAAATTGTATTTCTAGTATTTTTGGCCAAGAGACAAAATAAACAGAATAAAACTGGAGTGTCATACCACTGGTGCTAGCTTGTATTGACTCACAGTGCAACATTGTGTTTGTTTATGGGTATGTCCCATAAATTACATAAAAAATTGCCACAATTACACTGTCCTGACTTCTAGATTTGAAGACCTATGCTTTTGCACACAGCAAGAATGTTCAATATGACATATTGTCAAAGACTAAAATAATCACTGCTATTGCTAAGTGGCAAAGAGAAATAAAAAGTTGGATAAAATCAGTGAATTGTGTGTAATTGAGGCCAATTTTAACAGCTAACACACCTTCTCTTTGTCCTTCTCCAGCTGCTTCTGCAGTTTCTTGGTCTTGCTCTTACAGTGTTTGAGCTTCTCACGCACTTCCACGTCCTGCAGGTCCAGCTGGGTGAACTTCTCCTTCTGGGCCTCAATGTACTTGGTCAGCTTGTTCTGTTTCCTGGTGGAGGAATGGTGCATAGATTGGCTACACTGGCTCCAAATCAATCACAGGAGACTGAAATATCAGATAAGCTAGGTGAATAAGAAAATAATTAAATAATTAAAATATACATAGACTTTTCTGTTTTACTTTCTGCCAGAGGTGAGCGGGCCCCATTTCAATAAATGTAGCAAGCAACTGAGAATGCTTCATAGTTAACCTCAGCTTCTACAGGTTTCCTACACATTTTCCATTTCTTAAGTCAAAAAAAACTACAAAAAGTTGTTAACAGGAGGCTAACAGCTCACACAAACAACAGGGAGAGCTTTCTTAGTTTGGCAAAAAAAAAAAAAAAAAAAAAAAAATAAAAAAAATAAAAATAAAGAAGAT
>OMLF01005652.1:6607-19229 GCA_900302615.1 Holocentrus rufus | reverse complement strand
ACAGTCACTAAGACTAAACTGCATGCAGAGACTAAGTCAGTCCAGTCCTCAGTCGTTACAGGATGTTGGGCTTACACTTGGATCACAGACTTATTCAGAAGAACGTTTTGCATTGAAACATTAGCATAAATAGCTCAGTAACAATGAGTGATGATGGCGGTGATGATGTAACATCTGATATAAGTCAAGTAGATTTCTAGATTGATACCCATTTTATGGTTCATCATCACTGATCATTGATTTTGACAGTTGTGTTGACCTTACAGAGGCAGTGTTACATTCTTCATTTACAAAATTTACAAATGTATAGGTTACATCAGCTTTATTTATGTTGCAAGGCCAAAACACTAATTTTAGGAAGATGGATTTATGTATTACTTTCATAACTACTTTCACTTCATTGTATTTCGTAAAGAATAAGGTATTGCATAAAATGACTAGAAGCATGTATTTCCTGGATATCTTTAGAAACTGCAGCTTCTCACTTTTAAGCCTTGTTGCACTTGTTGAACTTGTTTGGAAAAGCTTTACTGGAAAGGCAAGCTGGAGCATATCATACAAACAAGCCCTGTTCTAGTAACAACGAAAATATAGGCAATATTTTTCAGTAACAGAATAACCACCAGAAAGATTAATTATCTTACCAGAGGGGATACTGGCGTCTCACAAACCTCTGCTTCAAGATCACCCAGACTGTAAAAATGTGTTTGTTTTTTCCTCCGAACAATGATAGTCTTCACTCTTGCAATGTCCCCATGGTCAAGACTGGAGGTGGTCAATTAAGCGTGGGCAAGCCCAACGCCCACTTTTCCAGAAAGTCTATTACCAGTCACACCAGCATCATAAGACCAGCTGTACCAGTCATAATAAGTAAAATGTAGAAAGGAAATACCAGTATTTACAGATCATATCCTTATAAATAGATGTAATTAAATAAAATGACAGCACAATTACAAACAGATGCATGTAAGCACACAGCCTTAATCAGCATTTGCAGACAGACTAGAGGTGGGCAATAGGGCTGAACAATTAAAAATATTTTCAAAATCACAACATGGCCAAGTGCAATATCCAAATACCAGGAGCTGCAATTTATCGATAAAGGAAAATGCGTGAATAAATATTATAAATGAAGAGCTGTGGTGCTACAGTGACGCCCTGGCCTACAAAATGTATTCTCCAGATATAAGAAAACGTTTTTGTTGTTTTCCCCACATTATCAATACTTTTTTCAATGAAAATGAAAATTAGGATGCAAAAAATATTCTTCCCACTAAAATTGTGAATCCTACTGCAAGTATTTGTCTACATGATTGCAATAAGGTAAATAATAAGACAAGTGAGTACTTTGTGGCTTAGAGAATTGCACAGATGGAATCATTTGATTATTCTACTCCTTAGTATTGAGGAGTTTGTGTTTTGCAATTGAAATGCCTCATAATAATTAGGTTAAAAGCAAAGACAAACAAAATCCTTGGCCTCCCGGTTAGTTAATCAGTCTTCCATTTTGACAAGAGCAACAAAAAAAAAAACATTTCTCAGAGTTGTCAGAGTCCACATGGTGTCATTGGAGCAGTTCCAGTAGATAGACATTCACCGGATTCAAGTATTTGGACGAAGTTGTTCATAGATATTGAATGAATTGTCCAAGATAAGAAAAATAATGGGGATCTTTTTCATTCTTCACTACATGTTTAGGACTGTCAATATTGCTCCGAGGAAATCTTGAGTAGCTTCTGAATGAGCAGGAATTTCTGTGGAATAGCAGATGTGGAGGCTGTTGCTGGGAAGTGTTAAAATGCAGGCCCACTCCTCTTCCCTCCCCCGTCTTCTTTCCTTACTCTCCCTCAGCTCTGTCTGTTCCCATGCCTGCCCTCTGGAGAGCTGGGCCCTAACTGGGGACTTCCCATTCTTGTTCATCAACTCTTAACATACCTCTAGGCCTGCTCCCTCTTGTAAGCTCTCATGTGCTGCAGATGTTGAAAGACCAGCTATGTCAGTGTCTCAATTGCTTGTTTACTCAAAAATGTGTTGTCCAGGTAGAAATTTGTAAATTGACATATTTTCCTAACAGGTTTCATTGTCACCTCAAATGTTGCACGGTGTGATTGCTGAGCTCAGTCCACATGTGTCATGACAGTGGGACTGATAACCTTTGTCCTCTAGGAAATAACTCTTGCAAATGTTTTGCCAAAGTCAAAATTTGTTTTAATTGTTTGTGTATTTGTTAACTTCTTATTGAGAAAGACATAGCATGGGAAATCTCTCAACCCATACAAAACATACAGTTCATAATCTACATGCATGCATGTTCTGCAATTGTAACTAAACTCAAATTTTATTATTCCATTAGGGAAATTTGCCCTACAGACTGTAAAGTGAAAACACATAAGAAAATCACAATAAATCATCACAACATTGAGACAAACTATTTGTGGGAAAGCAGAATTGAATCTAAATGAGATTGAGTTCACTTGCTTTTCTTAAGGGACAATAGGTTTTGGGTCACAACAATCTTGAAAAAAAAAAAAAAAGAAAAAAAAATGTGACAGTGTAAAACAGTGTACTCATAATTGTGTCTCTATTTATGACATTTTCTTGACTCAGTCTCAGCAGCATTGCAATTGAGGGTGACCTCCCTGTTTCTCAAGAATAAATAAAGGATGAATAAGTGAGGAGTTAAACACTGTGCTTATCTGACGTAAACACTATCAAATGTAATGAGTTAGGTTTGTCTGTCCTCTTGTCCACAGTACCGAGCCTGGCTACGGGCCAGTTTCCGTCCCAGTCCATTTAAGGACCAGGAACAGGTTGGAGCTCTGCTGAGGCAGTACACAGAGCAGCAGGAGAGCCAGAGGAGAGGGGCGGACCAGCGCTGGATCAGCCAGGCTGTCGGCGTCTGCTCACTGCCCTGTGACCCCCATGATCCTGAGGACAGCAGCTGAGCCACGGGTCTCTGGTCCTGCCAACATCCAGCCCACTCCTGCTATTCTGTACCCAATTCCAAATCAACCCCGAGTTATATATCCAACTTCAAGGCTTTTGTATGAATCTGAAAAATGAACGCTCCCTTAAAAGCAAAGTGTTTTTAATGCTAATTTGCATCTATTAAGTCTTTTTTTTTCTTTTTTTCTTTTTTTTTTGAGCAATGGAGGTTGATCTAGAATTGGGCTACAGACTCTCTTCACTACCAGTACCTCCCATGTTCCCTTAACTTGTCTGAGTTCAGCCACAGAAGGAGCATTGGTGCTCATTGACGCCTTACTCTAAACACCTCAGCACCTTAGCCATGACGAATAGGTTTCACCTTTACTTCCATCTCAACCCTTTATACCTGCAAAGTTCAGCTCAATAGCCATAAAAGGGTGAGTGATTTAGCTTAATATATGGCTGAGTGAAGTAAACAGCTTTGTCATAATCGGATATCTAATGACACATGAAGGATATCTGCAGTCCAAACACTAAAATGTCTTCCTGATTTTACTGAATCTCTTAATGAACTCTTAATTTATCTTTTTATTGTAAACAAAAAAAAAAGAAAAAAAAGCAAGATTTTTTTAGGGAATTTGTGTTCAGTGGTACAGTTTGATGTTCTGATAGCATATTTATGTTTTATTTTTAAATACAAATGCACACTTTGATTGCCAAAAATACGGAAATGCTAATAAATATATACTATCAATGAACCAAAGCTCCATGTGTCTGTGTGTAAAGAAATTCTGAGTTGTGAAGATGAAATGATACATCCCAGGTTCATATTGAAGTTTACAGTTTACAGTTGGTCTTCTGTCCCCTCCTGTAGACCTCTCATATCATTTTATACACAGTTTCTATGACACATAAACACGAAGGTGCTAAGTCTCTGGCCCTCACACAGGTGAGCTTAGACAATGGGTGAAGTCCAGACAGAATAGAGCATGCAAATTCACCATCCACTTTCTCAATTTCTAAATGATTGGTTTTAGTTTACCAGACCACTCAAAAACATATTTTCATTTTTGATGGAAGGAGAAAGCATGAGAAATGCATGCCTGTGATCTCTCATTCTGTTACCTGGAATTTTGAATGTTCAAAAAAGGCTGTTACACATGATGGTTCATTGAATCATTTTTAGTGATTGTGATGCTCTCCTCCTGTCCAATGTGGGACATCTCAGTTGTACAAATGATTAAATTTACTTAAACAGTGTTATCACAATAACCGCTATATTTTGATATGAATTATTATCACTCAGTGTGCTTCAGAGTTTCATAGAAAGTTACAATTAAGTGTCAGCGAGGCATAATTCAGATATGTTTTGGCAGTTTCTTATTGTTATTGGCCTTTTTATCTTACGATCACACTTCAGGGCCAAAGCATTGTACAGCAGGAATAAATGAGAATCAATGTATTTAATAGAAAATATTAAGGTATAACCATCAGTCAAGACTTTCAACATCCTAAACTGGGTCACAGGGAAACCATTTCGAGGAAATGTTAAGTGGTTACTGAGCTGTAAAAGTGAAAAGAATCTACTTCATGAGATATGGTAGAGAATTGAGAGGTAGAGAATTGGTAGAGATGTAGAGATGGTAGAGAATTGATAAAAATTATTGCTAGTATAAAATTATTTCTCAGGTCTCAAATGGCTTCACTGTCTATGAAAATGAAACAAATATGATTTCATATAAATGGTACATTTTTCCTACTGTAAATGTACACAAATCTCTGTCCATAAACTTGACTCCTGGAGTCCTATGTGATGATTTTGTCCTGCACTGTGACAAATTTAGTGTCACAGCAAGACATGGTGTCCAGCTGATGAAACTGATGAAGAAATGTTTGGTCTTGGAAAACTAAAAAGAAGTTCCACAGTATTCCTACATGAATGTTCACATCTTTCACTCATGAAGTAGTTCGTTGACTTGCGTACGTGCGCACGCTCTGGTCAGGTGAGTCCATGTTAAATTAAAGCCTGTCTAGACAGGACGTCCAGAGAGCTGAGGGTCACACTCACCACAGAGGGAATGAATAAATTCAGGTTTACCATAGAACAGGATGTGATTATGTGTGCCAACAGAAGTGAGATAAGAAAAAAAAAAACTTTCACCTGCCAAGAATCTGTTAAATGTTTTTACAATGTTAGACCGTTTATACAAACTAGTCTACTATCTTCTGAAGCACTTTGTAACACTGTTTTAAGTTTATTATTACTAGAATGAGCTTGGTGAATATGTAAGTAAGTTTGTTATCCCTATGTAGAACAATAATAGAATGGGCTTAGTGGATAAAGTTTATTATTATTATTAGAATAGAATAGAATGTGGCTTTGTGGATATGCAGATAAGTTGCCTGTCAGGTATAAAAATGGGACTCGTGAACTCCTACACCGCAACAGGTCCAGATTCCTCGCGGAAAAGTAGGTTAATGGAATTTATACATAATCAATAGATCATTATTTGTATAGACTATCACAGCTAAATTTCAAGGCCCTCTAAGAACTTTATAAGATTATGTACCACGCGGGAAAAAAATTACCTAGACATTGATATTGATATTGATATAGAGTATTACAGACCCACTGTAAGTCCGTATAGAAATATTATGGGGGATTTATTTGTGGGGTTGTCAGCCTCCAACATGTTGCTTGATGTTGTTATGAGACAAACTGGTATCACCTTCAGTGGTTCATGATCTGATCACCAAACAATGGAATCAACTGACCTTACGCTACCTGCATGACTTGTTTACGATCAGTGCTTAGGTGGGCGTGGAGCAGCGCGTTACCTTCGTCAGGAGCGCAGAAATTCCCCCTGCCATCGCGCTACTATGACAGTCTGGGTTATTCAGTGCTCGCAGCATCGCGTGGGCAGCAAGTTTACAACCATCACTACTGTCAGGCGATTTCTTGTAAATGCCAGTGGTTAGGAGAACAACATTTCCGGATTAGGCGGGTTCAGTGTAGCTCATTGGTTACAATGACGTAGCACTGTCCAATGATCTCCCAGCAGTGCTTCATTCATCCGGCGGGAGGCAATAAACTTGTTGGCTCGGTATCGATATGAGCTCACTTGATTAAATCTGAGAGCTGTCATCTGGCTGCTGTTAAGGATAAGCATTGCTGACACGGGGTCAAGACCTGAAGTTTATATCAAAGAGTAAGTAGCTCTGAGTTATGCGGCATATTTGATTACATGACACTTTACTGAGCTCTAATATATATATTTTTTCAACAATATGTATGTTATGTAGGATGTGATTTATTGACTGAAAATAAGCTGAAAGAACAGAAAATTTCCGGATTTATGCGAATTGCGATTTATACGTATTTCGAATGAATAATAAATAAAAATATAACAATATCACTAACAATAACAATAATAATAATAATAGTAATAATAATAATAATAATAATAATACAACTTTTACTTCATCCAGATGTCTAACACGGGAGGTCGCAGACTGAAACAGTGGCTGATGGAGCAGATCCACAGTGGGCAGTATCCAGGACTCCAGTGGGAAGATGAGAGCCACACACTGTTCCGCATTCCCTGGAAACACGCTGGGAAACAGGATTATAACCAAGAAATTGACGCATCCATTTTTAAGGTTTGAGAAGACCCTTATATTTGAATAGAATGGATTCGGTTTGACGCACATGAAGCGCGGACTTTGTCATTCTTAAAAACCGAACTAGTTCAGTGTAAACTGAAAGTGTTTAATGTTGAGTCTAGCTCTTCTCCCAGCTCTGGTTATTTATTTATTTATTTGTTTATTTGTTTGTTTGTTTGTTTGTTTGTTTGTTTTATTTCTACTTTGTTTTGTTTCCATACAACAAGTGATCGATTTTGACAAGTTATCATTTATCTGATTTCAGTGTCATGAGTTGGTTTCAGTAAATATAACTTTTAAGGAGAGAGTGTATAATACCAAAAAAAATAAAAAAATAAAATACTGATTTCATTTTCAGCCCAAAATAACCTTATACTGTATCACAGATTTTCTGTATTTAGCCCATTGCCAACTCAACTTTTTGACACAATACTGATTGTGGCTAATGCTTTATCTTTCTGTCTTTGTTTCTCACTGTTTCATGCTTTCAACTTTAACCTGAGAGAGAACGTCAAGCTTTGATAGGCTATCAGTGTACCATAGCATTCTTATGATTTGGACTTTCTCTTTCCACAGGCCTGGGCTGTGTTTAAAGGCAAATTCAAGGAGGGGGACAAGGCTGAGCCTGCAACATGGAAGACCAGACTGCGGTGCGCCCTAAATAAAAGCCCCGATTTTGAGGAGGTGACAGAAAGGTCGCAACTAGACATCTCTGAACCCTATAAAGTCTATCGCATTGTGCCTGAGGAAGAACAGAAGAGTGAGTTCATGTTTTATTGGTATATGTTAGTAATCACATTATATACATAGATGGATAGATGGAAATAGATATAAAGTATCCAGCTGTTAACAAATAGTCTCCTTTGGCATTCTAACTATGGAGGTCTTGAGCAGTGAGCACTGAATGATGACATTTGCCTTTAATTTTGCACAGTGGACATTGTTCTGTAAATGATTATTAAAATTGCCAGTTTAATGGATTAGGATAAAATGTCTCATGTCCTGAAGTAATACCCCTGGTAATAGAGGGCTTAAGAGCAAGACTGCATTAGAAAAACATTACCATCTATAACCTCAGTGTAGACTAATAATTTGCTGTTTTTTTGTTCATAGTTGGTAAAAGCACATCAATGACCATGGCAGCTAACAGCAGCTCTGGTGATATCCCTGGCATGGACTGCAGTCCTGCAGAGATAGAGGAGTTCATCAAAGAGGTAGGACTGCTACTTTCTTTAAACCTTTCATAAACCCTGTGTCTTATCTCTCTTTCTCTCCACTCTCTAACATTTGTTTCACCATGGACTTCATATGTGCTTTGCACTGCCTCTTGCTAAAAGTTGTCACACTGAATGTGAACATGCACACCCTCTGTTAGTCTGCTAGTGCAACACAGGAAGGGCATCAAAACCGTGCTGGGCTCGCTGAGAGCAACAGTTTGCAGTAGAAGGTGAGAAAAAGACTTAATGTGTTGTTGTCCTCTTGCAGGAGGAGGGCTGTAGCATCCAGGCCAGTCCAGAGTACTGGTCCCAGAGCAGCATCAATGGTAAGACCCCTCCCCCCTTAATAACACAACACACTCCTCTCTGATTTCATTCAATTTTACCCTCAGGTTCACCATTTTTTGGGCAGCCCTTTATTCTTAACCAGAATATGCACTTCTTTTCACAATTTATGATCTCTAGCCCACATTTAACTTATTCTACTCCTTTTTAAGAAAAAAATACAATTAATGAATTATTGTAAATATAGTAAACACAGAAGGAACTGTGTTGCTTTATTATAACAGCCTGGGATGTATCAAAGTTTAGCCAGGATATTCATTTTGAAGCTGTGCCATATGTTGTTATGGCCCCACATAATGACACCTTTTTAATTTCCAATCAAATTTGACTGAAAGTATTACTAATCCATTTTCTATGGCGCAGATATACTTAGGTTGAACAGAACACCTCCTCTTCACTAAAACTTGTGAACAGTTTGTGTCCTCTGATGTGAAGGATGTCATGAAGCCTTATGACAATCAGATAAAGGAAATTTATGGCAGCAAAAAATTGTCCAACAATTGTAATGCAGTCATAGGGTTAACAATTCACAGTTTAGTCTCTGTGTTGTTGCCCTGTGTTGTTCTGAGCATTTCTCTGGCATTCTCCATTCTCAAGTAAGACTCTATTAGTTCCTTCTTTGAGAGAGGGGAGCTTTAAAGCCTTCAAAAATAACCGCAGTGGAAAGCTCAGCGATGTGACCCTGCAGCCGTGGGTGCTAAATACAGGTTGTTTACTTGACTGTTGAAGTCTGAAATGGAAGAATTGACTAACATCCTGTTGAACTTTGCTGACTAAAGTGATTATTTTTTCGTGGGATCGTGCCAGAGAAATGCCATTTGTGATGATGCAGCAAATAATGACATGACTGTTTGGTCAGAGGTCTCCTCATCACTCTGAAGCTTCCACAGTATTGCAGGGGCATTTATTCATCCCTTTTCTCTGTAACCCACAGTCCTCCCACTGCATCAAGAACCCCTGCCAGCTGGTTCTTTCTGTCCAGGTATTCATTTATACTACCAGCAGAATATTATAGTTATCATTTATGATAATAAATCAAGTGGAACAGCTAAAAATATATATATTTACATTTACAGTAACTGGTGCAAGTTATGAAATTCCCCACAAAACTTACCGGATCTTCTTTATTCCAGGCTTTTCCCAAATGATGATCAGCTTCTACTATGGTGGGAAGCTGATGCACACCGCTGTGGCTTCGCATCCCGAGGGCTGCCGGATCTCCCCGGCCCAGCAGCATCTGGCGCGCGGCGCCCTCTACAGTTCGGAGATCATGCAGAGCATTCATTTCCCCCCTGCCGAGCTCATTGAGTACGAGCGCCAGCGCCACGTTACACGCAAGCTCCTCGGCCACCTGGAGAGGGGTGTGCTGGTCCGTGCCAACCGAGAGGGCGTCTTCATCAAGAGGCTGTGCCAGAGCCGCGTCTTCTGGAGCGGGCTGGGAGAAATGGGCACCCAGTACAGCCCCGCGCCTTGTAAACTAGAGAGGGATGCTGTGGTGAAGATTTTTGACACAGCAAGGTTCCTTCATGGTGAGCCTCCTTGTTTCCTTGTGGCTTTTGAGAACTCAGAAGGGTCAGAATGGATACAGCAGACTTTGATCATTGATTGGTATCTTTTAAAACTTTCGTACTCTTTTGTAGCTTTTGTAAACAGTTGTTCAACTACTGTATGTATGTCCCAGCTCTCCAGATGTACCAGGAGGGCCAGTTCCCTGCACCTGACCCCACTGTGACTCTGTGTTTTGGAGAGGAGCTCCACGACCTCAGCTTGGCCAAGAGCAAACTCATCATTGTCCAGGTATGACCAGTCGACTTATCACATCCATCGATTTCTAATTTGTCTTACCACAATATTATCATCTTGAATGAATAGCTGATAGAACTGATAGAATGACTGACTGTCTTTTCCATGTGTAATGATACTTGTTTGGGGGAAAAAGGACTAAATAACTAAAATGTTTTGACCATCAGAAATTAGGGAAGAACCAATACATCAGTTTAGACCAATAAAAAAAAGCAATAGCATTATCAGTCCAATGTTATTTTTTACTACTGATATTTGGCTGATCATACGGCACTTTTCTTCTATGAACTGTAAAATTACCAACAGAGTAAATGTAACATGGCCTTTTGTTTACAACAGGCCTGTTTTTCACCTGCGTTTCTATTTCAATTCTTACAAAAATGCATACTGGCCACTTGCCAATCAGTGGCAATCAGGAAAATATTGGCAATCAGTATTGGCCAAAAAAAAAAAAAAAACATATTGGTCCATCCCTAAAAATAATTTACAGGGTCTTGCAGGCAAATGCTTTCTACACTCAACTGGAGATACATGCATGTTAAACACTTTGTCTGTCTCTCTGTGTCTTTCTGTGTGCCTGTCTGCCCTCCCTCCTTCCATCCTCATGGCAGATCACAGTTGTGAACTGTCAGCAGCTCCTGGAGGCGGTGAACATGCGCCGTTCACAGCCCTACAGCAACGGCACCAGCCTGGAGGTCTCTGACGAGGCGGCCAATGACCAGATGGCCCGCATCTACCAGGACCTGTGCAGCTACAGCGCCCCCCAGAGGACAGCCTGCTACAGGGAAAACATGCCCATCACTGCCTGAGCTCTCAGCACAGGTTCAACAGACACGACTGGAACTCATTAGCATGTACACTGAATGTGCAAAAATACTATGGGGCAAATGAAGTGCACTGATTAGCTGAATCCTATTAAAAGCCATTATCCCTCAGTGATTTCCCCCATGAAATCTATACAAATCAGAAAAGAGGAAAAGGGGAGATGTAGATAAAGAGAAGCAGTTGAACTACAGAATCTTCTTTAAGCTTTGAGACTATTGAGATTGTGTAAAAAGGGCTGTAACTCAGTATCCCCAAGATGTCCCCATTTTGCACATTCAGTGTATGTGAACAGTGTTAATACAGGCCTTGGTGTGTAACTGCTGATTTCTTACTGTTGTCAACAAGCTCAAGAGAAAATGTAGCACATGCAATGGTGCTCAATGTGACATATCACACACAGCTGTAGTTTTGTAAGGTTTCCACAAGATTCATCCTCTTCATCTTCATAACAAGTCTGCCACCCTTTATGTTTCAATGTAAAAAATTCTGATGGACATGTAAAAAAAAATCTATTCTATGGACATGTATGTTCTCTTTTCATCTTGGAAGACCCTTACTTCCTTAGGAAGTAACCCTTAGATGTTAAAGCTGAAATCCTTGATTTCTCCAATTTGCCCACAAGTATTTAAGTGATATTCACACTACAGCAAAGAAGGCGCAGCAGCCGGTGTCACTTGTGTGCCATCAGCTCACCAGTGAACAGTTCCCACTCTAGAAACAATGGCATGGCCACGTAAATTGACATTCGATGATTTTGTGATGAAATTATCATTAACATTGAGATTGTAAATATTGCAAATTGTCGGTTACAGTAGCCTCTAGTGTTTGTCACCAGCATAGCTCTTTGGGTAGCTAGCTAACATGACTCAGCTATCCAGCCAACTTTCACTCTACCTGGTTAAAAAATGGAAAAATGTATTGTAAATGTAGTTGTCTGTGCAGAGCATCTCCAACCATGATAGTATTCATTCAGAAGATTCAGAAAAAACTTTATTGATCCCCTCAGGGAAATTGCTTAATTGCCAACTGACTCCTTGATGCATTTGAGTGAAATAACTATTTATTAGAAAAAGTCCCAGATTCCAGCTTTAAGGATTATTGAGTTCTCCAATCTGAATTTTGTTTTTGAGATGTATGATGTGTATCACTTCTATGCTATTAATTTTCTAACATGTAAGATATAAAACAAACAAATTTGATAAACAAATAGAGACTTTTTTACACGTTTTTCTACTTTGTACAGTACAAGAAACTTTTTTTATAAAAGACTTGCTAAAAGTGACATAGGATTTTTTCAAACTTATGCAAACATATACATTACAGATAGGTTTTACTATCTTTTTTACTGTGCACTGTAACTCCCAGTGTGCTACTTGTTTCTTATCGCTGTCATTTTTTTAAATAAAAGAATTGTATTTCTACTTCTTAAAATAATGCTGTCTGTTTGATTGTGTGTTTTATATATCATGATTGTGTATTAATTAAAAAGTCCTATCAAGTTTTTATGCACTGCTAGATTAAGTTAATGGACACAGATTAAAGGCAAATTCACATTAAAATTCAGTCTTTATAGAATTAAGGTATTTCATAGTTTCTGTATTACAAACTTAACTTTTACATGAAATAGGTATTTTGTCACTGTTTTCAGGAACAATCGCCCCTTGATTTTTTTTAAAAGGAACTGTACCAGTACTGAAACTGCCATTAAAAATGAATGAGTAATAATGTCTAACAGATTGGGAATGATGATGAAACTAATACATGGTATGAAACCAAAAGAAGGATCTTGGCTACCAAAGGGCAGGGAAACTCCTGGACATCCCCTACAGATGCGTAAGAGA
>OMLF01005603.1:18454-39094 GCA_900302615.1 Holocentrus rufus | reverse complement strand
TCCAGAAGGAAAAAATGAGCCCAAATACAATAATAACGTGTTGAATTACTAATGTCACACCCTTTTCAGGGAGTACACATTAGCATATGAATAATAGACTACCATTGAATATTTTTTCTAATTTTATATCTTTGTTCAAATGTCATGAAAAAGTAAAACCCTGAAACTGTTTTGCTCTCTTACAACGCCAAGGGGTAATTACAATATTTTCCCTGAGAGAGGGAAATAAGAGAAACCCTCCCCTTCTTTGATAGTGTTGCTGAAACATATTTACAGTGCACCACTGCTTGTGATTTATTAATATTAGAAGACAGCTTTTGTTGCAATGTTTTCATAGCCAGAGATTAACAGAGCCAACTACACTGAATAAATTCATAAGTGGATTAAATTATCAAAGTGGAATAAATCTAATAATATAAATGTTCATTGGAAGTGAAGGACTTCATATTTCCATTGCTGTCAGATTAGGGAGCAGATGGTCACCCTTATGCCAGTGTTACTGTGTGAACGCTAATGTCAGAGGCCATACCTTTACCAATAACATGAACATATTTCTGGACAACACACAATTGCATTGGATACAGTGGATTTATCTAATTAATCCAATCATCTCTTTTGAATGGGGATTTCTGTGCCCATTGGTCTCCTCCTTTTTGACAGAGATTGGCGTCTTTGTGCCAGGCTGCCAGGCTGCCAGCCTAAGAGGCTGGTCCCCTTCTCAAGGAGACTGTTATGACCATGTGGCGTGCGTGCCAACCTCTGGCTGTGGCAGGGAGATAGGGAGCACGCAGAAAAACACACACACACACACACACAAACACACACAAATACACAGAGGCAGAAATGAACACGTAATAAACATGCACGTAAGCATACAAGAATACACACAACTATTACGCTACTTGCAAATGCACATGTAACACTGATGACAGATATAAATACTCATTCACAGGTATGCACCAACACACACACACACACACACACACACACTCACACACACAGACTGGGCAGACAGGGCCGACACTCTACAATCTACTTAATCTGTGATCAGATAAACTACAATAAAGGCAAGGCTGGCAATAGAGGGCATGGGCTATTATGAATGATCTGTATGTCGCTCAAGCAACTACACACACACACACTCATAGGAACAAACATGAGGACACACGCAAACACATGCATACACACACACACACTCACACACACACACACAAAGGCAGCCCCCTCACACTCTTATTTGACTTTGTGTGTGCTTCGCTGGGTTTATTATGACAGGCTGAGCGGCGGGGAGGGAATTAAACTGTTAAGCAGACATCAGAGGCAGTCTAATGTTTAATGCAGGAGCCGGGGCATGTGCTGACTGATAATGAATACAAACAGGCCAACGTCTTATTTGTTGTGCTTTTCATTGGGAACGACTGGGGTGCTTGACATCCACAGCTAATGTACTGTACGGGGCTATTGTTCTAACCCCCCTCTCATCCTTCCTCCATATCTCTCTCTGTCGCTCTCCCCCCCTTTTTTTTTTTTCATTTCACTTGTCTTCTTTTATTGTGCTGATTTTTCAAGGATGTACCGTCATTATCATCAGACAACAAGCCCCGTCTTGAGTTGGATGTGACAGGATAATGTTGTAATTCTTGTGGAATCACAATCTCCATCATGATAATGTGTTGATGGGATGTGGTAATAGTTGTTAAAAGGTCACCCAGTGAGCTGTAATTGGCTCTTTCATACTTCACTACGTTTACTACGACAGAAGGCATGACCTCGCTGGCAGAGACAGTAAATATGCCATCTTGAGAGTGTAATTATACAAGCCAAGCCTTCTTGGATCCCTTTCTCCCGCCTCCTTTGCCCTCTCTTGCCATTCGTTCCCTTACAGTCTCACTTTAGTTGTCCAAGTGTACTGTAAGTTGGCATGATCCAAATAAAGCAAAGCTGCAGTACAATACTGCACGTATGCCATGATTGGCAATTGTACAGTATTGTTAAGAACTGGCGATGAGATGAAGATATAATTTGAAGAAACATCCACTTTGGAAATGTTCAGATTTGCTCTCCAGGAGTCTTTGTCCACTTCATATGAAAGTAAACAAAGGATATATTGCTTGTTATCATAAAAGATCTAAAATTACACTGCTTTAATTGGCACCTTGGAGTTTAACTGGAAAAAAATATGTATAAACTATTTTATCACATTATAATTGTACTGTGGCAGCTTCAGCTTGTCTTATAGTAATTTCATGTGTGCAATTAAATGGAAAATATGATTTATGCTTTGTGAGTTTTAGGAGAGGAAGTTGAATCAATGCTGTAATTTATTCAGTGGTATAGAAAGAGACAATAAATAAATAAATAAATAAACAAATAAATAAATAAATAAATACAAATGAATTTATTCCAATCACACAGAGAGAATAAACACAGAGTTTTAACAAAGATGAGATTTCCTCCAGGTTCATCTTACTAATGTTTTTAGTTTAACTCAGTGTCACTTAAGCACTTTGTCATCATGTTATGATTTCTAAAATTGCATGCTGTATGCGGTTCTAGTTGCTCACATTCTGTTGTTAAAATTATCTTCATATTTTAATTCTATTTTTCAAACCATCTGTTAAATAATTTTGATTCTCAGGAGCCCATTTAAACTCACCCACTGCCCCTGTTAAAATCAGGACATTCCTGACAGCTGAATCCTCCTAAATTAAGTTAATTCATTTTTTCTTCTCTTCATAAAATAGTCTTCATAAAATGGCCTGTTTTTGTTTAATAAACAGCCATTATAAGTAGGCATTATTGATAGAATTTGTAGTCTCATGCCATCACTATTGTCTTTTGTATCTCAGTTAAGTTACATGAAAATGTGTTATTCTCAAGGAAAGAACACATTAATTAATTATATTCTGGAAAAAATACCCATGGTCTTGTTTAGCTTTCTGTTATGTTGTTTCCCTTCACTTGATCACCACGTTGGTAGCTCATTAGTTCATGTTCGAAAAGTATTTAAAAATTTCAGCAATGGTTGGAAAGAGAACTTGTATAAAAATGCAAAAGCAGATTTGATTCATTCCAAACCTATCTATCTATCTATCTATCTATCTATCTATCTATCTATCTATCTCTAAAATCACAGATATAGCTTATCTATTCAAATAAGCAACACTTCACTCTTGTTTCTTGCTTTTTCTGAGATTTGGTTTATATAAATTCACATGGTTATGCGCCCTCTAAAAAGTTGTCAATTATGGGAATACTTAAATAATAATTAACCCATGTAAGGCTATCTGTGATTTTATTTTTTCAATTCTTAAAATTATTTAATAAGAAAAAGACTAAATATAAACAGGATTGCACATGTTTTGGCTGAAAGCTAAGAGCCATGTTTTTTCAGTTTTACATCACTGAAATTGGACCTTTTCTGGGCACTCTGCCATACAACTTCTGCAATTCCACAATATACTGTAGAATAGAAGTTTATTTTTTATTCTTAATTTTTCCCCTCAAGTGTTTTAATTATTGTAAGCATTATATCTGGTTATTTTTGTAAAATCAGTGCAGCAATATGTGAAAGATCAAATTGATCTGGCAGATGATTAAAGAGGTATTCCAAATTTGGTAATTCATGTATTAGAGTACATGCACTGCACGTAATAGGGGATACAGATCCATAGCACCTCCCTGTGGTACTGCCCATCTTATTGTGTGCGTGGTGTGTATTGCCTCCATTCACCACATCTTATATGACATTGTATCTTATCATATTCACTGTTATCTGCCTAGTGAAAATTCACTTTGCATTTTAATACTAGACTCTGTTAAAGTTATAGCATCATAAAACATTAAAAAAGAGGGCTTCTTTTAGAAAACCTATCATCTAGTCTGACAATATGCTTCATTCAGTTTGGGCTGCTATTGAGAACTGCTGCCATCATTGTAACATTGTTATGGTAACTGCTCAAGTGAAGTCACCAAATCTTATTGTAAAATCTCGTACAATATCATAATAACACTTGGAAGCGGGGGCAGCAGAGTTTGACAATAATATATCTGTGGAAATCTTTCCCCCTCTCTCCAGATCCTCAGTGAGAGGCACATCAGAGGAGACATTTGCGCTTTATGAAGTGCATTCATTTGGCCATTTGCCATGTTTCCTCACCAGAGGACTGCTATGATGAATGAGAGAAGAGAAGAAGCAGATTTTCTCTCCCACCTCTCGGCTCTCCCCTGTGATTACTAATACAGAGCCCTGCAACCTCCCACACTATATGAAAACTGTAGGCTTGCTCTCATATCCAGGGTAATCCTCAATTTCCCAGAATCATTAAACTGAGACTAGCATCTCTGATGGCTGGAGATACTTGACATATTATGATTATTATCATATGAATACCTTGTTGTTACCTAGGAAGTCAAGAGGTTGCCTTAAAATCGATGTGGAAGACTGGCATAATAGCCTTTCTACATTGTTGCATTTGAGAATAAAAGCCCCTTTTTATATGTATAAGATAAATCACCGGGAATGCGGCGCTGCGCTGCTGCCAGAATGGACAACATTGAGTTGGAATTGGATGCAACAACTTACTAATGCTGTCAAAACCCAAAACTTCAGAGGCAAAGTTTCAAGCACTGCTGCACTCAGTTTTAGGGATTTAATTTTATTGTTGTTCAATCTGCCAAACGTCACGGTTTGTTTCACAGGCCTGTCCACTCAACCAACAGGAATGCAGCCCATGCCTTTGACCATAACTATCCGGAGGTGGATACTCCCTAACTAGCTAACTCACTACAGGCTTGCGGTTTGGAAACACTAAAACTTTCAAATGCATCATTTACTGTACATATAAACTCACATTTCTGATTATAAATGCTGCCCTTAGGTGAGAGGGATGAAATTTATATAGTTGAAATGCTGAATCCAGAGAATTAAAGTGGGCTGCTACTGTGTTGGGGGGGATACACCGCTGTGGAGGGCGGACCAGGGAAATTTATGTGGGAGAAAAATGTATGTTCAGCGGATCGGCTCCAAACCAAACATATTATCTTTTGGTATGCCCTCCTCTTCATAGCCTCAATCAGTTGTTCACAGTGTGTAATTCGCTGACATGTTCACCACGCAGAGACCAAGGAAAACGTGCTCTTTCTCTACCTCTCAGGGCAAGGATATGTAGCTGATACAGTAGCTAATCTGGCACCTTTTCAAAAATGCAGCCCAGTTTAAGCACGGAAAGTTATTTTTTTTAGGATAACACAAAAAAAATGTTGCATGTACTATAAGTTGTATTTTACACTTCGCTTTGCAGCCACTCGGTCCACAATGCACGGAGCGGAACGTTTGAACGCCTTTTAAACCGGAGTCTTCCGCAAATTGATGACGAAAAAAAATGCTCAAGTGCATTCAAAAAAGTGGAAGTGAGCAAGAAAACTGCAGCCCCTGAGGGTTAGATTAGCAGATCTCTGCTCCGTCTTCTGCTTGAGTTCTAGTGACAATTTTGGAGGATGGGTCAGATGAAAGACAACAGAAGGAAAGCAGGATCAAAAGCCACATGCTTTCCTGCATCCCTGCTTGTTCTAAGGGGCATACATAGTGCATTGGATTCATATCAAGGTCTTTGTACAGGGAGAGTCCGCCAACATGCAGTGGCCTTATTATTCTTTACTTCAATAACAAACCCACGTCTTCCCCTCGCCCCATCAAAGGCAGAGCTCTCCAGAAGTGAAAATACACATCATATATGAGTCATTCATCTTCCTTGAAATTTAAATAACTCCTTTGAACATTGTCTTTGGTAAGTTATGGCCAAATATGTAATTCAGCATGCACTGTATTGTATAACATTCGTCTAAGACAATTCAGCGCCTGCCAGACTTCCCATCATCTTAAACATAGCGGGAAAAAAAAAAAAAGTGTCTTACTTTTCTCACACTGTGAAACTACACCACATAACTTTTCATACCTTTCAATCGACTCCCATTCGCAACCCAGTAACGACATTCACTCCCTCGCCCTGAGTGACAATAACTAAGTTGTCCACATCCATTCCGCACAGTTATCCGCCCGTAGCCTATAAAACAGAAATAACGTGGAGGTTTACTCACAGTGAGGGGTGACTCTCAGACCGGACCTGGGCAGCCATTTGAAGTGACAGGGCCGCCCATCATGCGCCTCTAACGGGGTCAGGGGGCCTTATGGGGACTTGATCCAGAGCGAGGCCAAGGGGACCGGGCCTTTAGAGAGGATGGATGGAGCCCTGGTAAGAAGGAAGGACGGGCTGATTACATCATTTTTCAGACCCACCAAAAGGCCCTGTAAGGACCTCTGGGCAGCTGGATTGACAGTTGGCCTCTCTGCTAATACATTTTGGAGTGATTTGTCAAAATGAAGAAATTGTGCTTGCTGACCTATCTCGCTCAGCGGTGAGTGACTCAGTTGGTGAGTCTTGACAAGAAGCGCGACATATCGCCCACTCCTACAGTAGCTCATACTGAATATATGAGAGGCAAAGTCACAACAAAGCATTCATCAACATGAAACACTCCAACTTTCTTTTTGTTGTTGTTTTTTTTCCATCTTTCAAGTCTGAGGTAAAGACATTAAGGAAAATATGTCAGACTGAGGAGCGGGGTTAATCACCTTCTCAGTCTTTGCAGTACAGTAGGTGGCGTTTGTTTCCGTTTGGAGGGAAATTGTTTTGTTTTTGTGCATTTCCTGAATATCTACAAATATTCCCTGAAGGCACACTGCAGTGCGATGTTGCGCCACCTGTTTTCAAGGCACAGTTGCTCCCCGGGGCCCCTCAACAAATCGTCTTCTCTGTTTCTCCTGCGGGGAAAGAGACACCGTCACTCCAGGGTTTTGGGTGTCATATCAAGCTGAAAGATGCTAGAGCAAATTCGACATTTCCGTCTGTCCCAACAGGTAAAGTGAGAATCAAAAAAGCAAGCGCTTGTGAAATTATAGAAGGGGCCAGAAATTCAAAGCAGGACCTTTTTCTTTCAGAACCCCGTCGGTACGAAAGTGGCTCAATTTTGTTTCTTTGAAATTAAATGGATAACTAGATTCTGGTTACTTATTATGCAGTCTCAAGTGTTTAGCAATGGGGATTACATTCTTCACTTTCCCTTTTTTCGCTCAATTAAAAAAAAAAAAAATGTTTCGCCACACCCTGAGATTAGTCCTGTATCTTTGTTTCAGCAGTGTAGATGTAATGACTGACCTGGATTCATACTACTGTTTTCAATCACCATCTCCCTCCAAGGTTATTGGCCAAAATCCAAAGGTTGTTCTGGGATTCCACTTTATCAGAGGCAGAGGCAGAACAGCATGCAGAGTTAATAATAATTTGGTCTGTGTTTTACAGCTGTTACACAATGGACACAGTGTAAACCTCTTACGACACCAGGGCCTCGGAGCTTCTCATTTTAGAAATAGATCTGTCTCTCTAAGACAGTTAATGACAGACAAAGACCAGAAAGATATGAGAGCAAAGAATAGGAGAAGACAATGTAATTGGCGGTAATCTGTAATGCAAAAAGTATGTTACATTGTGTTCTTTGGGTGCCGTGTTCGCGAGACAGGAACTGTGAAGAATTGTTCCTTTTAACGGCACTGTAATGCGAAACTTTCGATAGAATTTCATTATAGTCTCCTCGTGCCGTGTGGACTGAGAAAACAGAGGGAGGACGGTAGCAAGTAGGTGCTGCCACACCGAACATCTGCTTTCACTATTAGAAGCTGAAGCAGAAAGCACATTAAAAGCATAGGTAAACACAGGCATAGGTAAATGTTAATGCACTCCACCTCAGTCAAAATACAAGTATTATTCTACACTTGCAGACAGAACATATGGCAATCTAGATTAGACCAACTTTATGTTAACTAGATTCATCCTGACAGCAAACATTGTTAAAAATTGAAATTCTGTTCGTGCATTTTCCTTAGAAAATAAAAGGAGTTTACTTATTTACTGCCTGACTCTGAACACTTCTAATGATGAAACTGACGTCTGTCAACAATGCATTTTTTTGAGGAATAATGAATATATTTACAATGTAATTCAGAACTCCAGTTGCCTCTAGACAGTTGAGATTCCCCTTCATGCACCTCTGTATTTTATTCAAAGCAGAACCTCACCAAAGGAAAATCTTCTATTATCCAGCCTAACACTGCAGCCTGAGGAGAAACACTGGGTAAAACAGTGACTTAATATTTCATATTGGTTAGATTATTCATCCACACAAAGACATTTCCCTTTTTTCCCCCTCACATTGCAACGTCCTCATTAAAAATGGGACACTGCACATTGAAACTTTTTAAAAATTCAAATATTTTCCTTCAATCTTTAAAGAGCTTATATCTAATGAACTAAGATTTAATTTGGCATGGCTTAACATCCATTTGCACTGTTCATAATTAGGAATGCAGACCTCGGTATTAAAATGAAGGGGCAAAGCCCTCACTAAGTTCCCAAGTGAAACAAGAATTGGTTCCACTTTAAGTATTAATTGATTGGCTTTGCAGTATCCCTTACAGGAGAAGAGTACACACACACACACACACACACACACAGAGCCATCCCCCCACATGCACGCTCACGCACACATACGTACACACACACATGCACACACACACACTCACAATTTACAGAGCACTCATTTCTCATCAATCTGGAGCTGCTTCATTTGCCTGTCTCTCAGTCCCCCTGAGAGGGACAACCTATCTGCTAGCAGAGCTTAGCATTTGATCATGAGTGTCAATATCAAACTGCAAAGCAGGATTACACGCTGCTGTCGTCAATAGACGTAATGGTTTTACATGTGTTAAGGTTAACTCAGCCATTTAATGTGCATAGTACCTTAGAGATAATCACTCAAAAAGGACTTAAAAATGTCATACAAACCTCAACAGACCTGGGCTTCTGCAATGATCACACACTATACTCAGAGGGTCTTGTTGCATTTTTCTCTTTTCTAAGATTTGACAGCTTATGACTATGGAGTAGACAATTTCTACTGTATGAGACTAGTCTTCAAGGTATTTGATTCAAATTTCTTACAAGGAATATCCTCTGTGATGTATGATCAGACTGTCTGCAGAGTCACCAGAGATACTATTATTGATCATAGGTCTACCTAATGTAAATTCTGTTAACTGTTTATTAAGGAAGGGCTTTAGTCATGCACAAAGAGTGTTCATTGTTGATCATTCTCTTTTGCACCAGACCTTGCTTTAGATAACTTGGGAAACAAAACCATTTCTATCCTTGTGCCATTTTTTGTTTAAAATATAAATGAATGTCAGTGTTAATTTAGAAAAAAAAATCTTTGTACATTTGTCTGCATGTGTTTGTGTTCATGCACATGTGTCCATCTGTGCCAGTGTGCAGAAGTCTCCTGTATTTATTTTGACAAAACATAACACTCTCCCACTGTAAACCTCTGATGGTGCAAGTGACAGCTAAAAATCCCCTACAATGCTGTGAATTAGGAGCTGGTCTATTAGACACATGATCACATGATGTGGGATTAGTGGACTGGAGTCTTCAAAGCTGCTATTACAACTCCTGAGATGTGATACAGGCTCCCCCACTGCTCTCTGCAGGGGCGTGTGGCTCTTCCTCAGAGAATTACCTGACACCGTCGTGTCTGCGCTCTGGGAGACAAGTGCTGTGGCTCGGAGTGGAACAGCCAACATCAGTCGGAAATGCTCCCTCCATGCTGCGCTGAGCCAACAAACCCTGCATTTAATCCCATGTGTGAGCCGCCATGATGGCTACATGAGTTGACATCAGAGAAAAGGAGTTAGGGTGGTAAGGCTGGTATGATAGGTGATAAAGTGGATTACAGATGGGAAAATGCCATCATGCTTGAATAGCGACTCAGACTCAAGATGTTAATAATAGTGGTTTGGTATTTGGCTTTCAGTGATCACCCTTGTGTAATCTCAAGATATTGTCAGCTTGTTAGAATTACATTAGAGGCGGAGATGTTTAACAGTTCATTATCTGCAAAGTTTAATTGTAAAGTAATGCGCAAACTGCAAATATTGCCTTGATATTGCAGCGGTGGATTCCATCTGTGGTAATAACTGACTGATACACAGCAATCAAAATTATTAATGAACTACAGGCATGCACTGTAGCTCTCATAATAAAATACATCTGGGTTAAGAGTCGGTTAAACCATTTGCAGAGGTACGGTTTTATGATCGCTTTGTATGCAAGGATTTTATCTTGAACAAGTTTATAGCATTGTTATTATACACTATATCACAACAAAGAACAAAAAATGCAAGAAATAAAAGAGAAAAAAACATAATTTGCCAAAGAAAAAAAAAAGTGGATGCATTCTGAACTTCAAGTTACCTTTTCTAAAGCTGAACACTGGGAATTTGGACCTCCCAGCGCAAACATTAACGGGCTGAAATGCAGCTCTGGATGTAACAAAGGAAACAATACCAGGGAAGAGAGCCAAGAAGGCAGAGCTGGCACGCCTGTTCCTGGGACCATGGGAATTTGGCTCCCAGAAATAATGGGGTTGAACAGGGCCCAGCACCACTGCTACTGTAGCTGGGAAAATGGTGCACCGCAAGCCAGGCTCCATCCAGGGAGACTTAAAACAGGGGAGGGAGGGGAAAAAAAAGAAATGAAATATACAGTATGGGTTGCACCTCACAGTGTGAAGTGAGATGAGTAAAATAATGGAGGAAGGGGAAACCTGTCTTATGTTTGTCCCAAGCAAGTGATTGTAAATCAAAAACACTGCCCAGCTTAGTGGCTGGATGTGAGCAAACATAATACAGTGTATGGACAAACTGCTACCTGGACAGAAAAAGGAAGGGAAAAAAATAGTCCTAAAGCACAGGACATAATGGGGCTTTCACAGTTGCTTTCTATTGTGCGGTTGGAAGTCGAGGTAAACTAATATGCTTATGTATGTATATGCATAATATTGGTTGTGTTAATGCTAGCAGCCCCTCTCTAGCCTAATTAGGACAATAAAGGGTTATGGGCTAATGTATGACTGCCATGCCAAAGCTAATGAATGCCTGGTATACCTTGTTTCCTCCCTAGCGTCCTTGGACTGTCATCTCCAACCTTTTGATGTTGTATCTGATTATCCAGGCAGCGATTAATCATGATTAAGTAAGCACCAAGTCTCTGAGAGGGAAAGCGAAAGGAGAGAGGGTGGGTGGACAGCAGGAAAGTTGCCCAGGTTCAGGCCTTAATTCTGGGCAGCGCACGCTCCCTCCTCTGCCAAGTGGACACTGGTAATGAGACAGCAAAGTAAAAATCATGGTGCTTTTTTAAGTGTTGTTAAAGGAAAGATTCATTATCCAAGCCATACTTTATCCAAGCTATAGTTGAGGCGTCCAAAGAAACGCCTCTTGCCTTCTGTGGTTACCATCAACTTGGACACCAGTGCACATTTTCGCATGCCCAGTGCTATTTGACAACCATTTTTGCATGTTTTGTTGATACACAGAAATTTCAATATACCTCTCCTTCCTCCCCCCCTTTTCCTCCTCTCCAAAAACATTTTCCTGCTTTGATATCAGTTGATGGAATATAAATGGGTTGGAGCAGACCTAAGGTAACCACCTATTGGCCTTCATGCATTTCTAATGTAACCTGCTCTGCCCATGCTCACAGAGTAGGGCTGGCTTCATTACTCCAAGGTGCTGAGTCTTTTGCCAGAACCCTGCCTTTTCAGCGAATAGATCACCCTTGTGACCAGGGTCTCTGATACTGTATGCAGCACCTGAAAGCTGTAGCTGTTTGCCCAGGTGCCAAAATAATCAAGTTCAGCTCGCATGGCAGGTTATGAAAGAATATTAACTGTGGGAATAACCCGGCTTGACATGCGTCGCCCGCATGCATGATCAAACGAGGGCCCTCTCAGAAAAGGAGTTTTCCAGGTAGGCCCACTGGCAGGGAAGTCTGGGCCTGTGATGACACCAACTCAATCACTGCTACTTTGAAGTCAGAGGGGTCAGTGTTGTAATGGGTTTGGACAAAGGTACAATGATTCTCTCTTTTTTGCTTTCCGACCTTTTTCTGTTAATGCATTTAGCATTCTGTGTCTGTAATGGATTTCCCAGCGAAGAGGGAGGGTGGAGGCTGTTGTTAAAACACGGTTAATGACATACTGAAGGAAGTAGAGCAGGGGTGCACAGTATTGCCACTATCAATAATATAAATGTTTAAGTGGTCCACTTGGAGTATAGGCAAATAATACTTCCCTTTCCACCACCCTCCTGCCTCTCACCATGAAAAGCATTTTCTCCAATGAGATCCGATGTGAAGGAATTTGTTTTGAGTGCTCATTCTGAAAACCGCACCACTGTGTCATGGTTTTCCTGTCAGAGATTGTTTCTGTTAAATAGACCTACAATATAATTTTACTTACAGGATTTAAGGTTTCCCTCTTTAGGTTTTTTTCTTCATGGCTTTCCATCAATCTTTCTGTTTTCCTCCCGAAAACCAGTATTTCAAGCTTAAATTATGGTAAATGATGTGTGCTGAGGGTGTTGTGAAGGAAAACAAAATAACCCCTGATGACTGCACTGTAACTTAACATCTTACTCAAAGCCCACCGTTTAAGTGGAAAACTTCCCGACCGCAAAGACACAAATCAGCCATCTCCCCCCATATGCTTCATTATAGAAAGGTTAAACCATATTTCAGAATCTATATGGAAACATGGAAAAATGAGGAAGCGTGAAGTTATGTATCTTGAGCCCATCAAACATGAAGAGAAATCGAGTAGATCACCATATAATTGGTTACAGTGTGTGTACACATGTCTCCCTCCAGTTCCAGCACTGTCCTCCAGTTCAGCGCAGGCTTTGAAATGTGGATTCAAAGCTAGCGGACTTCCCTGAATCACTGAAAACCCTCAGGACATGGTTTGGCCTTTGCGGAGGTGGAAGCCAAATATGAGTCTGAGAAGATGAAGCACCCTGGCCTATCGTCTGTTCCTGGTAGGTGTTCACTCCCGATAAATATTTCATTTTGGTACAAAACAAATAACTTGACATAATTCCTCCCCCTCTCTTCTGAGGAGAATGACAGAGTGGCTGATTTACGCATGGGGAGAGGTGTAAAAAGCATAGAGGCATGCCGCTTTGCTCCATCCACCATCTAATGGATGCAACCCGAAGGGCTAACAACTGTTTGTCTTTTATAGAAAGCTGTGGAGTAAAGACACACTTGCATTCATTTGTATTGTTGACTGTGATTTCTGAAGAGCTCTTCAACACAGTAACAGTTGGCTAACTGCATTATGGCGCGGTGAATGCATCTGAACATAAGGCTAAGGCTGCCATATAAACAGAGGAGGGCAAAAAAAAATTAAAAGCATTTACATATTAACTACATGTGAAAAATCTCGTGCTTGTACCTGCAGAGGGGGGTGGTGCAGAGTTAATTATTGCTGCAGAAGCTATTTTTTTTTATTGTGTTCCTGCAAGAGGATATAGTGGCTAAATAGTTTGACCCTAGCCAAAGTTACATTTAAGACATGAAAGGACAAGTGACTTAAACTTTAAATCCACTGTGAAAGTGCATTATCCAGTTAACTATTTTCTCATTTCTTTCTTCATGAATGCTTGAGGCTGTCTCTGCTTTGTTGCATTTGTCAATCACTGTAATTTGGGCTCCATTTCCAAAAATAATTATCAGGTGAGTGGCAGCCCTTTGCCTGGAGTGCCAACTTGGAAGCGACGTGCCCAAGAGTATTAATTATGCCGCTCAAAATATGAAGTCTTTTAATAGAGAGGCTGACGTGACATCATTGTTTAGAGTCTTTCTTCCCCTACAAACATGACAATCACGGCTGTCCCCCTGGTCATCAGCAAAGATGAGGAGGAATTGTCAGAGGAAGTTATTAACAAGCTGTGTACCATGTGATAAAGTCAGTCAGACTCTCACTGGTACCATGTCTGTTGATTCGCATAGAGGAGAAGCAGCGAGCGCATGAGGAGTAAGTCAACAACTTCAGTACGGCGAGGAGAGATACAGAGAGCGGCGGAAATATGCAGAGAGCGGCAGAGCGACGACTGAGGGAAAATAGGGAGGCATTATGCGCAAAAAAGCCCCAAATCTTTCAGATCCATGTACTAAAATCATCTCTGAATGTAACAGTTGACGCTGTACTCGGAGGAACATCCAGTAGTTTCATACAGTCACCCGCTTAAATCTCTCTCTCTCTCTCTCTCTCTCTCTCTCTCCCTCTCTCTCTCTCTCCCTCTCATTCTGCCAATCAAGTGTTCACAAACAGTGCTGCACTGTAGTTGTGGTTCACATTCAGCAGTTGCTTCTGTGAAACCCTAAGAGGGAGAGACAGCTTCCAGGTCTCATTAGCATCCAGTAGCGGCTAATGCTGCCTCCCTATTACTGTCTGAGGAGCTGAAATTCAGTTGGAGATGAGCACAGCCCAGGGGGCTTAGGGTTGCCAGTTTAATTAGTGCCTGATAATTTCAATAATGAGTGACAATTCATTGGGGCTTTTTAGGTTGGCCCACTGTTTGAGAGCAAATCGATAATCCTCTGTTTCTTCCCCCACTCTCACGAGCAGATAAAGGGCGAGGGTGGGGGTGGGGGGCTCTATCCCTTTGCAGGAATTAAATGAAAAGAATCAACTTAGAGAATGTCCCTTTGAAACCCAGAAAGGGAAGCCTCTGTGATTTGATTTGCTGTTATTGGATGAGCAGGTGGGTCTTTAGTTGCTGTCGTGGGGTCCAGAGTGAAAACAATTTGCCTGGAGTGATACGGGTTAGTGAGTGGAGGGTGAGAGGTGTGCACTTGTTGTTTTCGGCTCATCCAAATGTCGCTCACAGATTGAAAGCTAAGCAGAATAGTACTGTAAAACACATCTGTGATTAGGTGCATGGGGAAAATTTATTGAGGGAACCTGTATCACTCTGTTGAGCTATAGATTTTTGTGTCTGAGCGACGAAACGAAATCCTGCACAATTTTCCAATATGCTAATTTGACACTTTAGCATATACTACCTTCAGTAATTAAATGAGCAGGAATGGTAATTCATTCTATTGCCCCTAGGCTCAAACAACATGTTTACTTTGGTTACTTGAGAAAGGTGTTTCAACCTTCTCATAATTCAGTGACAGGCAAGACACTCCCGTTGATACAATCCCAGATTTCCTCCACTTTTGTTATGGAGGCTGTTTCACAACTCTGCAAGAGGTCTGTCTTTACCAGGAACGCAGAAGAATAGAATAGGTGAGGGTAAGGAAAGTTTAAACACACACTTTTCATTTTCACAGAAATAATTATTCCAAGTAGCACGCTGCTTTACAGTGTTATTGGAAATGAAGAATCAATTTTAGGTGTCGCAGGCAGTGCATTAAAATCCTAATTATCATATAACACCCTACCTGACACTCGCGTCACAACTGGAAGAAGAAGAAGACAAGAATGCATTTACTTCTTAATACACTTCTTACATCTTGAAGAAATGTCTGACGCATGCAAAAATAAATTATCACTACAAATTCAGCGCCAAACAGGAATTGAATACCTACAAAATACAAGCAGATTGGCATATCACCTGCCAATATGGAGTGCAGCACCTTCTGTCTCAGCCTGTCCAACAATGATAATGGTATAGCTTTATTGCCCTTTGCAACGTCTCTGCATTTGACACGGTATAGGTTCCACAATATCCTGATACAATACTGAGTCAGCACATGGGCTGCCTCTATATTCAGACCTCGCCATACAGCAATGGAGTGAAAGTGCAGCGAGAGCACGCAGCATTTCCTCAGTCAGTTAGCCTGACATATTGTGAAGGACAGTAGCCTAATTATTCCCTGGCAGTGGCTCAGACCTGCCAGTCCCTTCAGATTGAGTTGAACCACCGAGGCTGGAGTTTGATTCCTGAGTGCCTGCTATGTTTTGAGTCAGATACTGGTATCATGTCCACCGGAGATTTAATTTGGACATTCATTGGTGTGAACCCAACCCTTATTACTTTAGCCCCTTCATCACCCTGACCTGTAGTCTTCCTCTGTTACAGGACCAAGAAAAACAGCAATCATCGCAGTAATACAGAGAAGATCAAGAGACTATTGATTGGTGGTTACTTGCCGAATATTCCCTCCATGACATGCGGTTCAGTGCCCCCTTCGTGCTTGTCTGTGGCAGTCTTTTTAAATATTCATGACGAGGTTGCCTTATGGTTCTGCAGCTGAATTTCTAATTGGGCCGTCAAAAGAGATACAACATGCCCTTAAGCAGGACCGTAACAGCGGTCAGCTCAAACAGAGATTGTGTGATTCAGCCACAGGGCTAATTAGCGATTAGCATTCACTGTTTACAGGGGTTTTTACCTGTGGGCCAGGGGATGGCTGAATTGAGCTTAAATCACTCCATCCTGCCTTTGAAGCTTCAAGAGCTGCCTGTCTATATCGTAATGACTGGGAGGAGAGAGGGAAGCGCTTCTACTGTGTAACAACATAATCATCAATTAAGGCAGGGAAATGGCAAGAAGTGGGGATTTTAGCTCATTAAAAAAGCCCAGAAGAAAAAGTATCTCTGGATTTATATATATTTTCACTCTGTCTCTCCTCTGTCAATGTCTGCCATCTTTAGAATTCAAATGATTTTGTCTTTCAAGATGAGTAGAAGTCCTGGAAATGTAATTCAGAGATTCGGAAGCAGACACTCTTAATAAGGGTTATGGCTAAAATATGAATGACATTTGCTCCAAGACGAGGCTGGATGGAAATGGGATTGCCATGGATTTTGTCCTTCTTATTAGCTTCCCCTATCTCTAAATTATGCTTACTGAAAATTTTACCGACCATTATGACTAAATACTAATGCTATTGAGTAGTATGCAAATTGCTCTTCCGTAAGAGGCATTAATGAATAATTGGTGGATATTTCCAACTTGAAACTACTGTGTACTACAACTCATGCATACTGCATCGCCTCAAGTCACAGGCTGAAGTTGCGACAGTATGCATATGGAAGTCAAACAACAGTATATAGTATATGCTATGCGTATGGAATGGGTAACACATTTTCATGACCTCATGCAGAGCAGAAATATGGTGAAGTCCACCTCGTCATTTTTAAATAAAAGTATAAATAAATCCAACCAAGTGACACACTAAGGAAAAACAAGCTGTTAATTCCCTATTTTATTTCTATTATTCCCCCATAAAAAAATGACAAGAAGTGTATTTACTACAGTATGTCACTCATATTTGATTGTTGGGGATACCCAGTGGCAACCCTGGACCCGTGTAATGCATTATCACAGTGGAGCCACTACAAGGATGTAGCTCGTGTCTTCAACGGCTATCCAGACATTAAAAAGAATATCAGATTCCCCTGACTTCTTTGAGGATATACTCCCTTTGAGAGAGGATTTCTTTTGAGCATATCCAAACGTTTTCTTCTCTCTTATTTTTTTTAATCTATTTTTGCCATAAAACAGGGAGACCAACTCAACACAAACTAATTCAGGGTGATAAAACCGCTGCAGCGAATTTCCTCCTGAACAAAGTGCAGAGATGGCTGATGAAGGGGTTATTAGAGAGCCATCATTACTCTCACTTTAGTTTGAAAACGTTGACTGAGAAGCACCATTATGTCCTGAATTTCGCTGATGTGGCGATAAGCTGTGGTGATGCTGAGGCTTTCCCCTACTGCGGAAGGGTTAGTTGAGGGGACCTGTCAGTGATAATATCCAGACAGGGGGAACGGTGCATACTCAGGGATAAGAGTCAACAGTAATTAGAATCTATCTAGGGAGGTGGGAACACACACACACACACATACACACACACACAACCCTGCATACGCACATACACTCTGTGTGCCATGTCTACACGGGCTCATGCAAACAAACAGTTCTCATATACACACACCTCTCCTGAAGAAAAAAATATGCATGTACATTTCAACAGCATTAATTTATACATATGCATCCTCCACATGCACACATGCAAGTGCACATATGCACACGCACGCACACACACACACACACACACACACACACACATACTTATGCCATGGAGATTCATCAGAGGCATGTCCTTTAGTATGGAGATTATGGCTGTGTACTTCCCTTTTTCATGAAAGACCTTTTCCTAAATTGCTCATTAATGAGATGGAAATATATTTCTGCCATGGCACAAAGTTGGAAAAAGATGCACTCATTGAGAAAGCCATAAATCTAAACATTTGAAAAGGAATTAGTAACGGGAGCCTCCCATTCTTGTTCTCTGAAAAATTAATGCAGCGCATGTTATATTTATTACAAGGCCAACTGTCATTCATTTTACCAGAACTAACAGAAATTAAAAGTGACAGCAACCTCATCAAGAATGAATGCCATTGTATTCTACACGGAACAGAAAAGACTGGAAAAATCAGATAATGAAATACAAGCGTCTACAGCACATCTCGAACATGGAAATCCAAAGCTTAGTGAAATGCCTTGAATGAAGGAATGAGGGCAAAAGAAACCGTAAAACACAGAGCAAAACACAACAATATAACTTTTTTTTCCTTATAACTTTTTTCTTGCTGCACTACTAAAGTCAAACCGATGATTGACAATCTGACAAATATATTGCTTTTAAAAAAAATAAAAATGCTCAAAATGAGTTGTATACTGTAATATTTTGCATGTTTTCTCCAGATCTATTTTCGAACGTTTTCAACGATGTTGATAATTTCTGGCTTCACTCATTAGAGGAGTGGGGTTCTGATCTGAGAATGCTGCAGCTAAATGGTCAGGTTCCCATGTGAGGGAAATAAATGAAATATTAGTTTATTACATATTTAAATCTCTCTCCCCAGGCTGTCTTCCACTCCTTTTTTTCTGGGTTGGTTTGCATTATAATGTTCACCAAACAGTTTTCTCAACTAATGGCTTGCAACAACGTGGTCCTGCTTTTCCCCTCTGCTTTTGGTCTAGATTTTCATAACAAATTACCGTGGTACGCTGAGGGAAGGGGAGAATGCTCCGACTTCCTGAGGAGGCAGGAGGGAAAAATTCATCTTTAAGCGGTACAAAGTTGAGCATTGCCTATGGAACGGTTTCACAGTGTGTGTCCGTTAAACATTGAGTAGACAGTCAACTGGAGATAATAAGTCAACGTTGCCAGGAAGCTGACAGCAACATTTGGAAATAGAAAATCCATATTGTATGTGGCTGCTTGTGAAAATCCTTTTTTCAAATTGTGCAAGATTCTGATGCCTTTTTTGCCCCGTCTTGAACGGTGTTTTTTATGATACTTATTGGCATATTAAGTCCAAGGTCATATTTAAAATTCCAGACTGCTTTTTAAGTTCATAATCTAAGTCCTATCCATCAAAATGCTGATGTATCAAAACAAACAGAGGGCTGAGAGGAGAGATACAGCATGGGATGGGCCCTCTGAATAATCGTTAAGGGCAGCCCCCTCGCTCTCCCTATCTCAGGTGTGTGATTAAAATCAATTAAATCACTCCTCTAGTGTCAACCGCCCCAAATCTCCTGACAAATGAAACGGTGCTTTAGGAAGACGAGGATGTTCCTGGTCCTGTCGTGGCTCGGCTCATATTCACAAATGAGATTAAGATTGGGCTGCTGAGGGATTTCAAAGGCCTGTTTTCCATAAGAGCATGAAACAGCCTGTGAAGCTTGTGTAGGCTACATTAAGTAGACTTGAAAGTGTCTGGAGCAGAGATCAGCTCCCAGCCCACAGTGAGAGTAACTAGCTGGAAAAAATGGCGGGGTTATTTACCTGCACCTATAAGACTTTCACAGATAGAAGTTGCATGGGAGAATCCGTATCGGAAGAAATCGGGATCGAAGAAAAAAAAAACGTTCAGTTATTCCATAAATTCTCAAAAGCCCTCAATCTATGTATGACACAGTATTATGATTTGTCTGATGCATCCATTAATGCGCTATTCATTTAATATTAATACATATTAAATCATGTGTTTTGAGTCAATACAATTTTCACCACAGCGTACGACTGATTGCCTTTGCTGTGTGTCTTCAGACAAATTAAGCCATTTACAGAGCATCAATATGGAATCACTAAATGCCCTTTGTGTATTGTTCTCTGGGTCTGTGGACCACCCCTCTCTCTTCCTCTCTCTCTCTCTCTCTCACTCATGCTTTCTCTCTGTATTTCACACACACACACACACACACATTCACTCGCAGCAGCTTGGCTTGTGCATCAGATGTGAGTCGAGGTTTGAGCCCTCCGCAGGCTTCTTTATGACGACAGTCGGTGAGATCTGCTGATCCCATCTCCAGTGGGCCTCTGTAACCCCCCTTTGCAACATTAAGCAAAAGCGCTAAATCAAAGTGTGGAGTCAGCCCAGTGTGTGTGTTTAACGTCCCCCTGCTCTTGTCACCAATGACCAGGGGCGGGCCGCCACGTGTCCTTGCCCTATCCCCCGGTGTCCTATCACTCCTTTATCTGTCCACAGGGCATGGCCGCTCTCCCAAAGACAACCACACATGCATGCTCAAGAAGGCCCTTTTTTATTCATCTCAACACCCACAGAGAAAATCAGACGTCCCAAATTGTTCCCCTACAGCATTTGTTTTATTCATGGTTACATTCAAGACCTTTTTATTTTTTTTACCCCCCCCCCCTT
>OMLF01005595.1:6256-16814 GCA_900302615.1 Holocentrus rufus | reverse complement strand
GTCTGTCTTGTCCTAAATTTTATGTTTCAGTAAGACAGAATTTGAATACGAAAACATGCAGTCCATAATAACCTACATCCATGAAGCTATTAACATGTATAGTACACATACAGTGTGCATGAATGGCCACACACACACACACACACACAAAGAGTGACACACACAAAGAGTGTGGATCTCGCTGCATGTCTGGTTTCCATGGGGACTTGAGAGCTGAATATTCTGGGATAGAGACGAGCACAAGCGGTACCCTGGCCATATGGAGCATCGTGGTCTTAAAGGTGCCTGTCACCCAAATTCAGAATTCATATAATGCTGTTCACTTGGCCAGGAACAACCTAATGAGAATACAGGCGACAAGAGCAGCTCACAAAAGGCTGACAGCTATGATGTCATGCAGAAAATGCTGATTTTGTTTATTAAGTGAATTATTATTATTGTTGCTGTTTTTAGTGACTGTGCACATTCACAAGGCTTAAAAAAAACATTGATAAAACCCGTTGATAAAATGCTCCCAATGCTTAATTATCTTGCAATGTTGCGATTAAGAATTCAAAACTCGGTAATGACAAGTGGCATGTGCAGCATTTGTCAAAATTAAGACCACAGTTCCCATAATCCCTTTTGTTTGGTGCTGTAAAAGTCATTTTGAAGGGCAAGAAAGATAAAAATTGATCACAGCAGGTAAGCTAATTGAAGATGAAACTGTGCTATTAGAATAGCAGAGCTGGAATGAAATGATGTATTACTTGCAAAGCATAAAGCAATTTCTTGTGGTACCTAAAAGCAATCTCGCAGATTTCCCCTGAAATACCAGAGCAAAGTGATATGTAACGGCTACAGGCTGCCAGTCTGCTCGACGACGGTCTTATACGTTATCAGAAAATATGCTAACATTTATTCATGGTAAAAATTAAGCACTTTCAAAGCATGTTTCTGCAATGGAAAAGACTGATGAGGTGGTATAGAGAAGAAAACTAAAGATGATAGCTTATCATATTCCTCATAGATTAATATATTAATCTCTTAAATTGCCATGCTGTGTGAACATCTGCTGATCTCCCAGAACACAGAATCAATCTATCCGCACACCTTTCACTAAAACCCACAACAATAGCTTTCTTACATTATTTCCAGTTACTTTTTCAACTTATTTCCAAATCCAGGCCCTAGGTGGAATAAAACAGCCCCATAAAATATGGATTTGATCATTTTCATGAACTAAAAAAGGCTGACAAAATGCTTTACTCTTGCAGGTGTACGAGTCACAAAGCTCTATTCTAAGGTGTCACGCTGATGTACAGCATGAGGCGACTCCACTGGGGACGTACGGGCACTGATTTGTGACCCAGAATGTTTTTGTTAACCTCTACATTCAAATGCTTTTCATGTCACGCTAGTGGTATTTGATCTGAAAGTCAATATGTACCCTTGCTGTGCCATGAAAATCATTCTAGGCAAAGCTGCAAGTCACTTCATCCGTCTCTTCTTATTCATTCTGTGTGGAGCTGTACATCAGAGCGGCAGCACAGTTTAGGAGGCAGGACAATCTCTTCGTTCTCATCTCTGGCTTTAGGGGACGCAATTTGAGTTCACCTGCAGACTGAAATGTTCTGAGGCATACGGGTGATGTTTGCTGAAATTCAGAAGCATAGCCTTTGCACCGTGTCGGGGCATGCCATTATTTTCTACTAACTATGCATTCAGCAGTGATCATTTCCCCAATCATAATCATTAATTTTTCAGCAACATAGCTGCAGAGCGGCTCTTGTCACGGCACACGATGCGGGGAAGCTCATTTCTAGCACATCACAGAGCAACGGGCCACAGGGAGAAGCATGGTAAGTGGGACATTTCGGACGATTACATCCAAAACAACCACCTCAAGGTAAGAAATACAGCGAAATGTCCTTTTGTGGGTGGCATATCACTTGAAGAAGCTCCAGAAGACAGTGAGATAGCAGGGAGACGCTGTGTGTTGGGCTGAGCGGAGTAAACCCTGCTGTGCAGTGATCATAGTGGTACTTCACAACTGACCGTGTAGCAAAACTGAGCAATGAGACTGCTGGGAAAATGTCAAACACATGTGCCCATTAAAAGAAAACTAGACCAGACACTTATTCACAATGTGCTGTTAAGGCTGGCAGCACCCAAAGTGTCTTTGACTTTAATTGCGGGGTCCTCATTAACCTCAAAATAAGCAGGTTGGGTAATGAGCGTCTTACCGAGGACCATGTGCTCACTCTGGGCCGATAACAACAACAAATATTAACCCCTCTGATTCATACTTGCAATGAAATATTCAAACTCAAGGTGCCATTGTTTTATGGCTGCACCATTAGACCAAACAAGAAATGTCTTGTGCATTATTTTTTGCACATTTCCCTGTAATTCAGCAGGACACATTTGGTATCTTTGGAAACTTTTGGGATCTAAATTAGAGTTTACAATAAAGTTCTGTGGGTTTGAACAAGGCAGCGTGCATTTGTAACGATAAACCCACTGATGGGATCAGCAGAGTTAAAGAGGGTTTTATGAGTGAGACATGAATACGTTTTTATTATGTTTCATTTTCACCTTTTCCGAGACCAGGTCATTTCTACAATGTAATCACACCGTCTCGTTGATATATTGCTATTTGACACAGTTCAATTTCAATCAGCAATTTCACGAACAGGGTTGTAATTTGGGCCTTAATTTAAAACCACTGGGGAACCAATGCATTATGAATATAAACATTACAAGCAATATTTGATTTTGATTTTCTAATGGGAAACAAATCACTGATCTTATCTTGACCCCTAAACATTCTCCATTAACTGTTTTTTTGCCGTTTTGCACCGACATTCAACAGTCAGGCAGGGAGAAATCCAACCTAGAAGAAAAAGATAATTTCTTCACTGACAGGAGCCTCGATACAGGCACAAAGGTAGGTTGTGTGTTGTGTAAACGCTGTGGCTCTCACTTTTTGTGACTGGAAAATTTCTTGCCCTCTTGCTGTTACTATGCTATTGATCTCTCCACCTACACGTATAATCCACAGCTGACTGAGACATGTTCACACTCCTTCTCTGGCAGTGGTCAAAAGGTTTTCTGGGAAATGTAGGAAATCAATAACTGAAACAGCAGCAGACGAGGCGAGTTGAGGTAAAATGGACACGCCAAAGAAATTTCTTTTTTTTTTTCATCACAAAATGACTTCAGGAATGTACTGAAAATCAGATTGTTGACATGAAACAGAGTGTCTGAGGGTGGATTTAAACTACCTGCCCCCTTTATTGTGAAAGGAACCCTCAAAACAGCTTTTGTCTGATCTGCACTGCACTTATTCTGCACTCTTTTAGACCTATAATATGCATACTAATACACACACACACACACACACACACTGTTGACTGTCATTAGGGTTGTGAGGCATTGCATTAAGACTTCATGAGTGCATTAAGGTTTTATGTAACAACCCCAACTATTGCCCTCTATACGACAGCTGACACAGAGAGGTTATTAGACTGTGTGTGTGTGTGTGCGCGCGTGTGTGTGTGTGTACTCGTACGCGTGCGTGTCTATGTGTCAGATGTTAGGCTACCAGGAACCACTACTCTGATAAATAATGCACATTTACTCTGTCTGTGCATGGGCTCATAAGTACGCACGTACACACACACACACACACACACATACATACACTCAGTCTTCAGAGAGATAGCAATGTAATATTCGCCTTCTGTACAGAGATAAGAGAAAGCAGAAACTAATAACATCCCTACCTCAACCCTCTCCTCTGTTTATGATACTTTCCTTCTGCTAACATCGCTCATCTTTGTGTGGCGCAGTATACATCAAAATTCAACTTCAGCTGCGAACACAACATGAGCCAAACAGCATTCAGTTTAATCACGTCGTGATTTTGAAAAAAACTTACAGGCTGTTTGCCATTATTTTCTACTAAGCATAACGCAAAAACAAGCAGCACACCGCATCGCTCTGAAACGTTTTTCGTGAGGGAGGCGAAACACTTTGGATTTTGCGCCGCTCAAGTGCGCGCGCACCTGCCAATATTCTTTTCAAATTCAAATCCGAAACAACAGCGCAGCCTTGAAAATGGCAAGTGGACAAAACAAGGCAGAGCAGAAAATCCCCCCAGCAGCATCGTTTAGGTCTGCTGTTAGGAGGCATGAGGGGCGAGTGCTGCACAATGTGAGTACTCTATGCCTGTTGCCTTCCAGCCTGTGGCAATACATTAAATATGTAAAGTCATTTGGCCCAACATCACTCTAGAGTGCCAATACTGGAGCAAGAAGAGAAGAGGCTATAATAACTCTTTCTTGCCACAGCAGTAAAGCGGCCTCCCTGGGCTGCAGGATGATTTGAACTTTACTGCGACTGCCCATACATAACCACAGTGTGAAATGAAAGCCAATACACAGACAGTAGACTTACCTTCTTCATCTGAGCCACACTCAGGAGTGAATTTCTGGCTTACTGGAGGAGCAATACACCAAAGTCCCTGCGCTATACTTACTGTACTTTAATTCTGAGTACAAAATAAAATTGTTCTAGTAATGAATAATGCATGTATAAGTGTCTCTGCTCCTCATTATTCTCTCAGCAGGAATTACTGCCAAGGAACACCTTAGCTAATTAACATGCTCTCATCAGCAGATAAACACGCAATAACAGCGGCATCTATGTATTTTTTAAATTTTTTAATTTTATTTTTTGATGGTATCCAAAAAAAATGTCGTCAGCACTGGAGTAAATTCCAAGCTGTGGATTTTGAGAACCATTCCCCCGATGGTCTTCCCCCATTCTTCCCATTCCCACCTCCCCCCCTCCGTGATATATATTGCTCTTAGCACTTGAATATGTAACCGTCCTGACTCTGTTGGGTGAAAAATGGCTTTCATCTAGGATTTGAGCTAAAGCAAATTACCCCTCTGGTGGTATAGATCACTTTTAAGGAGGTGGGGAGAGACAGGGGAGAGAGAGAGAGAGAGAGAGAGAGAGAGAGAGACAGAGAGAGAGAAGGTGCGGGGAAAGTGGGGCAGTGGAAAAACAGCATTTTGATAAGAGACAAGAGTGTTGTGCAGGAATGAGCGAAGCAGAATGAGGAGCAGCATTAATGCATGAGAACAATGCAATCTCATATTTCGAGGGAATTCACCCAAAAAGCAGCGGCAGGCAGGTTTGGTAAACTCTGTATAAAATTTGAACAAGGAAATGCACCGTAGGACTCTTAGCACAAAGCAGCTAAAAGGACGACTCAAGTGGCCAGATGGTTGAAGTGGCATGTGGAGTACCTCATTTGAGTCTGGTTTTTCAACATAAAATCTCCTTTCTACTAACCAAACATCGAACCATGCCCCAAATCTTTTTTTTGTTTCTGTCATCGTCGAAACCTAAAGGGAGACAGATTTGCAAATGCAATCATCATGTGTCATCATGAAGCAGCAACATACATTTTAGCATTTCTACAAACTTCGTAGCGGCATTTTAAGGAGAAGGAAGAGGAGAGGGTTAAATATGGACAGGAGTAAAAGATGGATATGGAGTAAAATGAAGGTTTTACAGTGAGAGAGAAGAAGTGAGCGAGGGAGTGAAGGCGACCGAAGCTGCTCGGGAGCATATGCGCAACGTGTCGTGTCAACAACAGGCACGCAATCATCTAATGACAAAACCCGCTGGAAGCACTTTGTCCCTCGTATCGTCCTACTCATCGCGCAGTCACTATGGTGTCGGCGCGGTCTTGACATCACACACACACGCCAAGTCCATCCATCAGGCCGCGGTGATGACAATGAGTGAGCTGGCTGCAGGCGAGCTGGAGGATAGGTGCGCTTGACGGATGGTTCCTTCAGCTCAGGCATCAGCACATCATGCAACTTTTCTCCCTCTCCTCCGCTCTGACCCACTCTTTTGTCCGCCTTATCATTCCCGCGACAGCACCCCTTCTTTCCGACTTTCCCACAGATGCTTTCAAGAACTGTTGTTGCAGCGTACCGCGCAGCGAAGATCACCATTTTAGCGTCTCCAGAATCATTCGCTAGTTTTGTCTTAGAGCAAGTCAAACGTGCAGCATGAAATTTGATCAAGTTTGCATGTGAAGCCACTTCTCTCTCCCCTCTCCAAAAGTATGGAGGCCAGCCTTGGACAAACTTCGCTAAGCTCTGTGCCTGCAGGCTAATAGCTAAGCTAAACCAGCTCTCATTGTGTTTCTTATCATGTTCTCTTTTTGATTCAGAACATTTTCAGTTTAGTGCTGCCACTTGCTCTTTCACTTTATGGATTCTGTGATTGTGAATGGGAGGAGCTTGTCAACAAACATTGAAGAGGAGGTGAAAAGGGCTGAACACAGCAACATGACTGGTCTGTGAGAGTTGAGATTGTTTTAAATCATTATGTTTTCACAGAGCACACATTCATTTTAGGGTTGTTAACAGGTTCAGTACAGGCTCAAGAGTCTAACAGGACACAACATGGCCGACTGGGTTCAAGTACACATTATGGCTGATGCATCGCTCTCTACTGTTTGCAAACAAGGTGATAAAACCAAGTGAATCAAAGTTCGGCTCCCCAACCTAGTTAGTGACTGATGGAAGTTTGGAGCTGATGAAAGCAATTTTTGATGGGCTCGCTGTGAAAGAGATGAGCGAGATCAAATGCTTGGCAAAACAAAACGACACCGCCAGGATTTCCGTGCAGCTCTGTGACAGACACAGCCATCGCACAGTGGACTCCGGGCCGCTGCTAGGAATTCTGGGCCACCTGATAAGACGTGACACAAGCCTCGCCATGTCCAAAGCATATGAAATCGTACAGTGCACTCTGCTCCCCCGAAGGCTCCCTCCAGCTCGGGGTACCCTGAAAGAATTATCGCTTCCCCCACCCCAACTAGCAGTGCAACTGTGGTGGACTGACATAATTTCTTGTTTTAAACAGTGCTTTGCGCCCTACATCTCTGACTAAACTCCGTCTCCATTTTAACTCTGCCCAAGGACATCTGTCACGGATGCAAAGAACATGTAAATGGGAGAATTTTTAAAAGGAGGGTAAATCTCATAGCATAAGCAGAAAAATATTTAGAAGGAAGAGATTAGAGACCTGAGGCTGCTAGACACATCAAAGACATCACTCTCACATCTTTCTCTCTCTCTTTTTCTCTCCCTCTTGCTCTCTCTTGTTCTCCCTCTCTCTCTCTCTCTCTCTGTTTCTCTTCCTGCCTCCCCTGCATGTATGCGTGGGTGAGGTTGGTTCCTATGGCAATGCCAGTCTTTCTAAGCTCGACCTATGTCCCCTTTTTTTTCAGAGTGCTGCTACTTCATTAATTATGGACACATACAGACGCAGATGGGCAGTATTTCTTGGTGTTTTTTTGAAATGCATCTTTTATTACTTCTGTGCGTTTTGTTATTTGTATTTAGAAGACATCATGCAATATGAAAAAGACCCTTTTGAGGGGGATATTTTCAGGGCTTTGAAATACTTTTTTAAAAAAACTGACTGGATTTTTAAGCAGCACTTCCAAAGTCTATTTAATCACCTTGAATGGCTCTGTCCTGTGATTTTAGATGAGGGCGATAAGAAAGACTCTTCAATGATAATTAAATCAGCTGTTCATCATTGGCACATCAGGGCCACTACTAATAATTAATAATAATGTGATACTTCAATTATCCCTCAGGGGAAGTTCTCTCCTGGCTTGCCCCACAGCAATAGAAAAGCAATCCTGGAGCTGGTGGGGATTCAGAGTCTTGCTCAAGGATACTTCAGCAGCGTGAATGCTCACTGTCATGGGGTCTGAATCCAGGTCGTCCAATCCAGGAGACGTTTCTCCAGCCACCAGGCAACCCTGCCGCCCAAGCCAGGACAAGACCAGAATACAGAGATAATAACGAACCAATGACAAGTAGCAGATGGCACAGGATGGGACTGTACAAGGGACATCCACTCCTGAAATCCAATCCCATTAATTTCTTTTCTGCGAGGGGGTGAGGACGGGGGTTAGAGGACTAATCTAGTGCGATCTTGGCAGGTTGAGAACGCAGAGGTCAATTTACAGCCAAATGTTTTCAAAACGGTGCACGCGTGTGCAGCCAAGACGTGGGATGACACGCTCCGGGATTTGTATCAGCAGCGAACCCCAGCTCAGCCTCAGAATATGCAGAACTCTGCTTTCACAATGACAGACAAGGAGGAGATGTGTGCTGAATAATCATCAAGTTAAATAAGTTGTTAAGAGCTGGTAGCTTAAATTATTTGATAGGTGTGTGATCAGAGGATTTAAATCAAATATCCCGCTGCTAATAATGCCCTTAATAATACATTTCTGCCAAAGCTAATTAGATTATTGGAATTAAACTTTAAATACAGAGTATCTTCATCCCTATACAGCATATGCATATCTACACCAACAGAGTAAAACCCGTGATTATATTTATGTTTGGCTGTGCAGTCTCTTGAAGACAAATTCAAAGACACACTTACTGAATGCTGTTACTGTAACATCGCCATTCATCACTGAATGATGGTATTGAGTTCGTCCAAAATTTATTTTGCAGCCATCAGAAAAGCGCAAAAAATGGCCTGGAAATGAGCTGTTTCATGGAAAATAACTCTGCTTGATAACATACGTTTTATTTGGTTTATCTTTTTTTTTTTAATAGGGACAGTGAAAATTTACATGGCAACATTCTACTGGTTTGCACAAGAGCATTAAGCTGATGTTCTGCATGTGGAGATTATAGCTAATGCTAGTTTCCAGCTCCCATCTCTATATTTCATCCTACTTTATATTGCTTTAGATATACAGAAAGGCTCCAGTTGCTGCATCAGTATACATACAGGTTTGTTGTAGGATAAATGCATGATAGGGACACACACACACACACACACATTTTCCATGTATCAGGCAAAAAAATGCTACTGAATCCACATCAAACCCTTGTTTCTGTTCCATTTTGTCAACCTCTGGACACATAATGACCATGTCATTCAACATTCAAAGAGTCCTGTGTTTGCAGAAAATAGTCATGGGCCCATGTATGAGAAGCCCTACTTGGCTTCTGAATGGCTCACAGCTCGCCAACACACAGCTGCTGGCTACACACATCAAAGCAGTTTGAGGATGAAAGAAGAAGGGCCAAGTATTCCGACTGTCACCCAGTTCTAATTGTGGAAACTTGGACAGACGGACAGTAGTCAACTGTTCATCCTTTATAGAAAGCTCCATTCTTGAGGAGAACGTGTGTGTGCGTGTATATGCAAATGCGCGCACACACACACACACAGATTCACGTACATGCACATAAACCGTATGCACCCGCACACAAAGACACATAGCTACCCATAAACGTGATAAAACACAATAATATCCCGGCACACACATCCACACATGCGTGCATCCCAAAGGAACTCATTACTGTGATTGGCTTCGGGACCTTTTGCTGATCAGGACACTCTTTTATCTCGCATTTGCATCTTATGGATATAAAGCAACATAAACGCATGTCTGTGCATTATGCGGACGCATGTAAACACGCATGTGAGCAAGCGTTTTGGTTGGGAATAAGAGAAACGACAGACGCTGTGCCGAGGCAGAGAGAGGAGAGGAGAGGAGAACAGAGGAGAGAAGAGGAGAAGGAAGGAGGGGCAAGGCCATGCATGGTCAGAGAGGGCAGACGTGAGCGAAATAGCTGAGTTGGCAATTGTAGACCAAGAGGAGAGAGGGAAGGGTGGGTGAGTCACACTGCTGTGTGATGAGGTACAGTGTAAGGACAGTAGACTTTCTCTGTTTCTTCCTATGGGGATTTGTTCTGTGTTGCCGGTAACAGTGAGCTGCACTTCTGCCGACGAGCGAGAGGAGCGGTGGCCAAAAAGTGAAAGTGCCGTGTCGAGGGATTTGAGAGCGATAGCTGCGTTCGTGCAATCAGAACGGTCGGAGCACGCAGACGTAACGGTACACCAAGCTTCCCCTGACATGTACACAAGCAGAAATGCAAACATACACATATACACACACACACACACACAAACACACCATGTGATCCCTCTCTGCCTGTGATATTTCAGTTTACACATTTCAATATGTCCTTGACTGAGCTTGGTCAGAATGACGCATGAAGAGCTCTGTGCTCTGTAAACTCCCTGACTCTCTCTCTCTCTCTCTCTTTCTCTCTCTCTCTCTTCCTCCACATCCCGCCCCTCTCCAGCTCTCCAGTCTTGATTCTTAGGGACATATCTGGCATTTAATACAATTTGGAGGAGAAGGAGGCAGAGAGGGATGAATGATATATTGACTTCTATATAAAAGCAAGGCTGGGGTGGTAATCTCATTTCAGGATGCCGTGATGAGATTCTGGCCTGTTTTCTCTCCAAGATGATGTGACTTTGGTCCTGACATCATCATCGTGTGCGTGCGTGTGTGTGTGCGTGTGTGTGTGTGTGTGTGTTTTACATGGTGTTGTAGTAATGAGTGTGTGTGTGTGTGTGTGTGTGTGTTTTATCATGTTGTAGTAGCATGTCTGTGTTTTATGGTGTTGTAGTAATGTGTGTGTGTGTG
>OMLF01005594.1:1547-36747 GCA_900302615.1 Holocentrus rufus | reverse complement strand
AAAATAATGTTGACCTGCCTCTATATTTAGGATTACGTACCATAAAAGCTCTTTGAATGACCCCCACTCCCTTTCAAACAACCCACCCTAATGGCCAAAGTCCCCACCCTTGGTGTCCCACTGAAAACCCTCTGTGCAAATGGCTAACATGGAATGCTTTGATCCTGCATATGGGTCTCCTGCCCCCTCCAGACTCATCATAGAGCGTTTCGCCCCACCTCCTGTCTGTTCAATAATGTCTAAAATATTTCTCTTTCCCTTGATGGTCATTAAGTCCGCATTCTTTCTTCTCTTGTTTCTGGGGTCGAGCCGCTGTTGACATCACCTCTCTGACTAATGGTTGGCCGTCTTTCTGTATTTGCTCACCCTTTGACTTTTGGAACGGACACCTGCAAGACAAAAAGATGGGAGACCGGGGCGCTGGGGCAGAAACGGGGGATTTATTTGGTTTGGGCAGCAGGTGTGTAAGGAGGTCTGTGCTGTTTACATGTGTTGGTGTGTGTGTGTGTGTGTGTGTGGTAGCCCTGTTAGAAGGTAGTCATCCAAACACAGCAGGGGCCGGTGGTGTTCACCAAGGTGTGAAGTGGCCGGGGCAGGGAGTGGATTATAGAGCTGGCCTGCATTACAATAGAGGTGAGAAGCAGCAGGGGCCCCACATTACTGCTCAGCAAACAAACTAAAAACGCACAAGAATATTCCACGCATGTCCTTTAAGAGCCATTTTGAATAGGCTCCTATTGTTTGCAATGATATACAATTAAGCCCCACAGTGGGAAGAGTAAAGGTTACAGTGGTGGTTAAACGGGTCCCACAGTAAAACATCAAAACAGCAGGTCATTTGGAGACAGGTTAGACAAGTCTGCAAAACTAGTTAGATAAGGTTGATAACATAACAAAAGGCTCTTTGCATTTTCACAACGACACGCAAATGCTGTGGAAATTGAGTGATAATAGCATTATTTCGGTTGTTTTGCTTTTAATGAACCGGCTGATTCTTTACTCTATTTGAAAAAGAGAGAAAAACAAAATAAAGTGACTCGGGTTTACATGCTCATTGCAAATAAAAAAAGAGACAATAAAAGTAAAAGAATCTGTTTAGTGGAGGGATACAAAGCAAGCCACAAACTTATTACAACCATCAGAGGAGCTGCTGATCATTTTCAGTAAAGCTTAAAAGCTGCATCACAAACTGTCCGTGCATTCTTGAGCCAGATGTGTGTGTTAATATGTGTGTGTTTTCTGATGGAAATTAAATGGAAATTATCTGAGGGAGATTAAAGATCCATACCATGCTTGAGCTTGTGAAAAGGGTGACAGAGCGAAGACAGTTCAAACACAGTTTGGCACTGGGTGGACAAACATTTTTCTCCATTAACAGCATAAACCTCCATATACCAGCCTGTGAATCAAATTATTTCAGAGACACCAGAAATGAGATGAGATGTTTACCTGTCATCCCCCTGCTCCGTTGGCTCGGTCTGAACGAGGCATTCGTGGGATGTCATCCAGGGTTAGTAATTCCTGGAGTGTTGGGACACGTACAAAGGGCAGTGATGGCACGGCTGGCATGCTTCAGTGGATTTTACGGGCGTCAGCTGCCCAAGGCATCAGCTGGTGTAATAACATGACAGAGGTCAGTGGTCTATTGAGACACATGATGGGGACGGGGGTAAAGTTATTAGGTGGATTCTGCAAGTGTGTGCATCTGTGCACAGCCATAAATTGGACATAAAGTTTGTGAGCCGTGAATTTACAACTGAGGCCGTGGAATATAGGAGACATTTTGAATAGGAAAATACACACTTATTTGTTTATTTGGAGCCAGGACAACTAATTAATTAAGCAAATGTTCAAAATGGCTTCAAATATGCATGGGGAATGGGCAAAGGACTGTGTGGAAACGGACTCAAGAGTGATATCAAACAATAACCTTTAGTTGACTGAGGTTATAGCTCATGTGAATCACATATTTGTATACTAAGTAATACTGAACGGCTGCATGCAAAGCACCATGCAAAGCGTCGTGTCCTTTAACTTGGAGCCTCATCTAGTAGCATAATATATAATAACTTGATTGAAATAGTATTTATACCAAATGAAGCGATGCCATCAAACATCAAAGTCTCATTGAAGGGACTTTTTTTTCTCCCCCACTCTGAGTCAATAACAAAGGCATGTGAGTCAGTGTTATGTGAATGGCCAGGAACGCCACTTAGACATGCATGAAAGAAAGGCTCGCTCAGACAAAGACTCACACATGCTTGTTTATCTCTGGAAAATGCTCTCCTGTGCACACTCATGCACACACGCGCGCATGTGTGCCTGCATGTGCACGCATACACGCACGCATGAATACATACACATGCCTGTATGCACACACACACACACAAACAAACACACTCCCACACCGCATAAAATCTCAAAGAGAACAGAAGGGGGAGGGGCATAAAGAGGATGATGTCACCTCAGTAGACCCAGGCAGCTTAGCCGAGGCTTGAGATAATGGTGACATTTCAGGGAAGGTGATGTCATTCTTCCACCGCTACCTCCCCTCCCTCCTCCTCCTCTTCCCTTTTCCCTCCTCTCCTCCCCTCCCTCTGCCTGCCTGCCTGTCCTCATCCTCGGTGCAGGTGGCTGGCCAGGCTCTTTGAATCTCAGCACATAAGAATTAGCTTTTGAATGGGCAGGCAGCATGCAGGCAATGTGAGCCCAGCCCCCCCACCACCACCACCCTTTGCTGTGCTTGTAGCTGTGATGTGTAAGACTCTTAATGTGTGTGGGTGTGATGTGCTTGAATGTGGGTGTGATGTTTTCGAATCTGTGTGTGCGCGCCTGTGTTTGGATATGGTTACACTTTTTGATTTTGATTTTTTCATTTTTTTTTTGCTGTTGACCAAATGTTTTAGGATGTCAACTTTTGTTAATGCCCCCACTTTTGTTCATATGTTCATGCCGAATATGTGTGCCTGCATGTGTGTGTGTGTGCACAAACGGCTGCCTGTGCATGTGTATGTAGACGGGATTTGTGCCCACCATCCCAGTTGCCCACTGAGACCAATCAAGCAGAGAGCTGCCAGGCTGCGGGGCTGGTTGGCACTGACTCTCTCGCTGAGCTCCTCACCCTCAGGATCTGCTCATTTAAGGTTTCCCTGACTTCACCCCCACCAGTGTTCCTCTCAAAACACTTATTATATTATACATGATATTCAGCGTTTCAGGCTTAAGTGCCTCTCTCTCCACTCCAAATCCTCATCAGTGTACTTTTTTCATGGCAGTAAAAAAAACCCAATGCTGGCTATGGCATGCTGGCAGAGTTTTTTTTTCAATGCCAAAGAGCATGACTATTAGGAAGCAAGACAAGTGTGCACCCAAAAAATAAAAAAATAAAAAAATTGGGTATTTCATCAACAATAACACATGAACAATAAAAAGAAACAACCCTCTCTTTCGAGAAAGTTTAATCCACAGAGTTACCAAGGATTTGCATATTATGGAGATTCAGTCTAACCTACTTCAACACACTGGGCTGATTGCCACAGATACTGATGCTTCAAAGCCCAAAGGTTGCTGTACCTCCAGTCTCACTGTTGAGCTTGAGGCTTCTCACCGGCAGTATTTTTATCCCTGAAAACTCACCACTAGTGCACTTCAGTTTCACTCTGCCAAGCTCTGGTGCGCTGTCTTTCTTCCCCTGTTGAGAGGACTCAAAGCAGCGTGTGTGAGCTGTAAACAAGTTCCCACCCCCCACCCACACCGCCACACACACACACACACACACACACACACACACACACTTATACTCACACACATGCACACTCAAGCTGTATCTGGGCAAAAAGAGCTTTCTGAAACCATAAGCATCTGTCTTATCATATGATTGCATTTCGTATGTCACACACTTGAATCACGGGGCGCAGCGCGCTTCCCTTCACACCTAGAGGAAGTCAACCAGAAACCAGAGCACATGTTGCAATTTCAGAAGAACAACTGTGTCCGCAAACGTGTAGCAATACGAGTATGAGCAAAAAACGTAGCAGCCATCCACTGTCAGACTGCAACAAACAATACGTCATTCACAATTCATTATACTCAAACTTTGATAAATGTGAGTTTAAATGTTACATATCATTTTTAAATTTAGTTTTCATGCATTTGTTCATTTGAAGGGTATACATTTATTTTGAAAATAACTCAATTTGGTTTGGTTAGTTTTGCTATCTGACCAAGTCCTTTTGATTAAAACTAGTGTGAACATTTGACCTTCAGATCAAATATTCATGGAACATTAAATTTTACTGTATCCTTTAAAAATACATGAAGTAAAATCAGTGGTAAAATATAAAATGATACATAACACTGAGATGGGCATATTGGTTTTTAGCCAATGGCAGAATATTGGTTAGGTAACCAGGCTGCAGGGTTAGATTTGCAATGCCTCCACCATTAGAACAAAGTGTTATTTTTGGTGGATATGTCAGAATTAGAGATTACGGAAGGTGGCAAGGAGCTAAAGTGTGCTTGTTTAAATCACATTCAAAGAGGTTAGGAAATCAAACTGAACCATCCTTGCTCAATTCTGCCCTTTTCAGCTCATTTGACCTGCTTTTATACATTTGTATGATTGCACATTGGTGTAGAGTGTGTTGTCGTTGCAAACAGTGCGGGATAAACATAAATAACTATGATGAGATGTAATGCAATGTTTACATGCCAGTAGACATGTTGACTGATGAAAAGCTCCTCCGTCTTTCTACTTGAATTGCTTTAATGATTTCACATCGAAAAGCAGCCAGTGAAAAGGTTCGCCACTCTGAGGGTGAATGGCAATGGATGATTCTTAATGTTGACAGAATCTGTGCCATGAAACCTTAAACATGAAATATGAGCGCTGAAGAGGCTGCCTGTGTGTAGCGTGCCACAGCTACCTTTTTATAATGAAGTATTTCAGAAAGCAAGTGAGCTCTCCAGTGAAAAACATCCACTCCACCTCACAATATCTCACTCCAGGGACCTTATTTCAACCCTGAAGTGCAAAGTGAGGTTGATATACATCATTTTCAGTTTGATTGCCTCACCTGACATATGAGGAAATTCTGTTGGTGGCTAACAGGGTACCATATTAATTATTGAAACCCATAATATATATGTGCTCTTGAGGTAGGGATGGTAAATCATTCATAAGTTGGTGGCTTGCAACATGTACAGATTTTATGGGCCTACAACCTTGTTTGTACTATGAATGCACACATTTAAGTGCTAGACATTATGGGGGAAATGGGACACATTTTGACATGTGATGGGAAGTTGTTTGTAATTTGCCAGAGCAACAAACAGGTGTGCTTACACATGAATTATACCTTGTATCCCTACTCGTAAACATACACTCAGATGTAATGGCAGATGGCATTCTCAATCCAGAAGCATTCATCTGTGATACACTGGTAATCATGTACGGAGGGTCCCCGAGGACTCTCCGCTGTCAGGCTGATGGACTCATTAGACACGCATCAATGTCTGTAACGGAACGGGCCTGTTTCTATCAGCCCTGGGCTGTTTTTACGCTGCTTCCCCATGTTGGGCGGGCAGCAAACTCACTAATTAAGATGTAGAGATGTTCTCTGGCACCTGAGGTGTGTGTAAGTGAGGTACCTCACATGCTCGCATTATTCCTGTCCTTGATTCCATCATGATTGTGTAATCGCACAGATATGAGTGAAAAACTGTCTAGGAAATTAATTTGATTCAATGGGAAGAAAAACAATCTCAATATCTGTTTTGATTAAACATTTTTTGCATCTTCTAATTTGGAATTCATAAGGGAACTATGCCAGGCTTTGTCTTTTTAGGTGAATTGCATCAGTTTAAACAAAGTAAATTATAAAACTCAGTGAGTATGTGGCATACTGCAAAATATCTTCATCTTAACAAGTCATTTAATCTTTTATTCGGTGTTAAAAGTCTCGTTTTTCTTACAACTAGTGAAAAAATCTGCAAGAGGGAGGAGATAATCACACTTGTTTCCAACTCAGTTTCACTCATTTCAGGATTTTCTTCTGAGAACAAGTGTTAATATGTTGAAACAAGGCAGAGTAAGGCAGATCAGACCACTGGTATCAAGAAATGATGGTTGATTCCCGAAAAGTCTGGAAACAAGTTGATTAGCATTGGAAACAAGTGGAATCATATCATCTCACTAGCACATTTCTCCACTTGTTTTAACAAAATCAAGATTTTTAAGGCTGAATATGAGACTAAATGAGACCAAGATGGAGATTTTTTGCAGTGCACTTTATTACCAGGCATGTAGTTGTTTTCAGAGGGCACAACACCAAAGTGGCTGACACTTCTGGGCCTGGCTTCCCCTGGCCAGGTTGACAACATGCAACAGGAATGTTGTGCATTCCTGTTGCACTGATTAAGGTCCTTTGTATTTCTCACACTTACTGTTGGCCATCTGGGCTGTGGCCTTTCCTGTGACTTCCCCCAACCCCCCTCCTGTCTCACCACCACCATCACCACACCCCAGCCCCTCCTCCCTATCCTGAGATACATACACACTGCTGATGTTTATGGCCTGCAGGTGGCTCCTGAGGGGTCACAGGAGTCCCAAAGGGAGGAGCCGTTCAGGAGATGACATCACTTAATCCCAATGCACTGATGCCTCAATCACCACAGGCAAACAGAGGCTGTGTGCTGCAATGTATGTGTGTGTGTGTGTGTGTTAGAGGGGCATCCAGTGACATATGCACTTATCTGTGGGTGGGAGGTGATCCTGATGTCATTGTTTGCCTCCGCCGCCTCAAAGTCCTGTCCGCCCACCTAAAAGAGAGGCGAAAGTTTTTGCAGCTATTTCTGTCCGGCCGCATGCCTCTCCCTTGACTTCACACTGAGCAAACATCCACTTCCTTTGCTAATTCAGGGCCAGCACTTCAAAAGTTGGTCTAAAAATTGCCAGCCTGACAACCTGCAGGGCTTTTCAGGAAAAATTCCTGTTTTCAGACATTGTGGCAGACAGTCTGGACAGATGAGGTTGACCTCCACCCACTTACCTAGAAATGAGAGAAACCCCATAAGAGATGGAAAGATAAACCCAAAGCTAAAAATGAGATCAAAGACCCTTTAAAATGATATTCAAGAGATGATAATTGATAGTCAAAAGATAGTAAATAGTTCTGTATCAACTATCAGTTGCCATAATCAGTGAGGATGTTTTCCCACTTCTAATTTACCAAAATAAAAGTATCAGATACTCATAATGTCTATTTATTTAGTTTAAATAAATAATAAGGGTTGTATTTTGATTATATAATGAAATTAACAGAACTTCAGTTTAATATCAGTGTAGCTGCTGTTTGTACTGTGTATTTTATTTTAGTAAAACTGCAGTTGGAAACTACTTTGTGGAGAACTGACGCCATTGGCCAGAACACTATAGGATGATGACATAGGATAAATCCTCTGTCTGCAGTGTCTCATGACTAATCTGGACTAAACCAATCCCCTATAGATAAGGGATGGGAGGGAGAAAATAATTTGTCTGTGCTGCGATTGCAATTGTCAAAAACAATTTTATTTTTTATGGAAAAAAGCAGTTCAAAAAATTGGAGGGGGCACAACGTCTCTGCGGCTGAGCTTCCATAATTCATGCCTTTGAACTCTTGTTTAGTTATCAGCATTAAAATAAGCTGAACCACTAGGGCTCCATGTGCTCCAGTCGTTTTGCTTCACTGTTGAAATAAGCCTTGGTGCGCTGCTCCCTTCACTGCAGTGTTGCTCTCTGCTGACAAGAAGGCTAATCAGCCAAGTGGCAGATGTGAATGTGATGACCATCAATCAGCAGCTGTTAACGTGCTTTTTACAGCAGTGAGGCAATTAACCGCTTTAAGTGCAAGACTAGGTGCACATTTTTCTTTCCATATCTCTTCATTAAGCATGCCTGTTGTTTGTGTTAATCTGTGATACACTGCTATATGTAGCCCAGGGTTCCTGATCTCTTCCCATGCTGTGAGGGACAGTCCCACAAACAAGGTCAAAGGTCACCTAATGCATGTGACCTCAGACCTTCCAATCCTCCTTAACCATTTAAACCATACGTGTGAATTAAGTCGAGGACTTAAGGGCCATCAAAGGAGGCTAAATGGACATCAGGCTCTAATACTGCAGAGGAGATTCCCTGTAATGAGCAATTCTGAGTGATAACTGACCTAGCCATACTAGATGGTGTTATGCATCAATAAATTCTCAATGCGATATAACATTTGACAGGCATTACAATCATGTAGCACAACTTCAAAGAACAGTAAAATTTAAACACATAGCCTTAAATGAAATACATCATCGCTGCAAAAAAAATCCCAATTTTACTAAGTCGTTTAATCTCAATCTCACTCTTTCTCTTTTGTTTTCCTTGAAACCAATCAAGTGTCATTTACTTGATACTAGTGGGCCGATCTATCTTATTTTGCCTTGTTTCAACATACTTATACTTGTTCCCAGAAACGCTTGTGAAACAAGTGAAACTGCATTGAAAACAAGTGGGATTATCCCACTGTCAGATTTTTTTCACTTGTTCAAAGAAAACAAAACAAGATTCTAACACTGAATAAGAGATTACATGACTTGTTAAGAGGGATTTTTTTTGCGGTATAGCACTCTGCTTCACTTGTTAATGTGATTTTGACAAGGGGCTACAGTTGATCCCTCATGACACTAAGTATGAATTTTCTGTGTGGAACAATCCCGATCTTCTTACTATTTGTGCAAGAAAAGTGACAACCTTCTTTTTTTATTTGTTTTTTTTTTCTAACAAAAGCTTTATGATATTACATTAAAAGACAAATGGGATCCCTGCATTGTACAGACTAAATAATGAACTGCAAATAAACATACATATGCAAAACCCATTATGATACATTCAACTGTCCTTTGTAATGTACTGTAACCATGCAGAGCAGCAAACAAACAAAGCAATCTCTTGCTGTAGAAAGTAGCTTTCTGATCCTGGATCTGTAGATGAGACAACCTTGTTAAGATGTCCGAGGTACACTGAAGTGGTGTCTGGTCATGCCATTATTATGGCCAGACAAAGATAACAACACCCATCATGTTTCAGCTCACTCCGGGAGCTTTTGGCAGGGAACCAGTGTGCCTACAACTTGTACTTACAACAAAGACAGACCTCTTTGTTTGCTTCTCTATAAACCATTGCTAGTTGTTTCACAATAAAAATTCATAGCCCAGTAACAAGTATTATCTGGTTTCTTGGCGATATATCACACCACAGCGGCAACAACCAAGACTTCACTCTATGTAAAAGACACTGTAATTAAGTGATACCGTCATCCATAAAATAACCCTTTTCATGTGCTGTTTACTCTGCTTCTTTTGATCCTACACCAGTTGTGCTACAGCAGCAGCGGTGGTGGTGTTTGTGGAGAGGGGTGGGGCACACAATTATTCACAAATTCTCAGCAGACAAACATTCAAAAAAACATTCATGGGGCAAAATGAAGCATGAAGTTTGCAGCACATATGCTACTGAAGCCGAGGTATTAGCTACGTCAATTTATTTCAAGCACCATGATGTGTGGCATGACCTGGCATGGTATGTGTAATGAATTTCTAATTGCTGCTCGTAAAAGAACATCGCTCTTGGCTGCTCATTTTTCATGTGATGCACGGAGAAATGCATTCATGACAAATAATCTAATCATGTTATGGTCTGTAGGCTATATATTTGACATATGCATGGATGCCATTTGGCAGGCACTTTTATCCAAAGTGCATTACAGTACTGTATGTGCATATATCTTTACCATGGGAGGCCCATGTGGCTGCTACCCCTGACAGTGTTATTGCTCAATCCATTTTGTGTGACAACGTTAAACCAACTATTCACACATTCTATAAAATACATATTTAGATTTACTATTGCACAATTCGCTGTTGTCTGATGTAAGAGCAGGCACGCATTCTGTTGTTTTTATGTGATTTTTTTCATCTGACTTCAGAAGTCAAAAGAGCAGCCAAAAGAGAAAGTCCCCAAAACTCTTTATGCCAACCACACAGGAAATGAAGTCATCTGCTCTGCTGAGTCACGTTACCGGCCAATGAGCACATGACATCATCATGGTTTTGGTTACGGTTGGCTCCCCCGCAATCGCAACATACTGTATGTGTGCTTTGAGTTAATTAGGTCTTTGGGATGTCATTGTGGGAGTGGACAAGTTGAAATATGGAACACCAGCACGTTATTACTGCCCTGCACCATGCACTCTTTAGATGAACCAAAATAAAACCACCACAAATTGTATTTTTTTATTAACGTTTACATGTGGCTTCATTATCCTTTGTCTATGGGAACCACTTTAAATTCTCCCGTCACAGTTGCAGCTTTGAAGACAGCTGTCCCTATTTCCCAGTTATTTCACAGTCATAGTGCACAAAACACAGGAGGAGATGATTTTACAGGATTTTACATTCTGAAAGTTGTTCAGTCTGCCTTTCTTGCACCCACATCTGTACTTCGATTCCTTCCCTGCATAAGAGCAGAGGCAGTCATGCTGACAGTTGCCTCCCTTCAAAGTCTTTCGCAGCTGCTTTAATGACATGTCAGTTCTTACTTCCCCTGGGATGGTGACTGAGGGAAGATAAGGAGACTGACTGTGACTGCTGGCTATGGCAGACCAGCCAGCTATAGCTCATATCCAGTATGCTAAAACCCCCTCAGCCTCTCTCAAGTTGGCGGAGACACATTCGCCTTTGTGAACTCTCGAATTTAAGGCATGGCTGTCACAATGATGTCTAGCTATGTGAGCATGTCTGGATGAAGACCGTTTGATCCGCACAAAAACACTGCGAGCAAAAAGACAATGTCTCCAGCCATTATTGCTAGTTAGGCGCCTACCTGATGTATTGTATTATTAACTAGGCAGAGAAGAAATCCTTTGCAATTAAAAAGCTCTGCCTTAGAAAGATCTTCATTAAAATTTGATGCCATTGCTTGAAAGTCCTAAGACAGATTCCACATGTAGCTCATTAAGTCATCATATTTTATGCTAGAGCTTTGAACATAAGTGGCACCTCCTCGTGACGCGACTGCATTGATCTTTTGCTTTTATGTACCTTTCCCAGCTTCGGAAATGGCGTGGCCCCGAGGTGCCTCTGTGTTGGTGAGGTGAAGGGGAATTTTTCAAACCTTTTTCAAAGCTATATTTGGAGCGTGGCATGCCCATTCCTGCCACCCACAGTGGACTCAGAACAGCCCATTAGTTCCAATGACTCCGAGCAATAGGAATGTGCTAGTCCTCAAAAGCAGGTGGTCTTGGCCACAGGTGTGCCCATCTAACTCTCCGCCTGAAATGGAGGCTGAAGAGGCACGAGGGGTATCGTGGTACCAATACCAACCAGAAGCGCAGACCATTAACATCTGCTGCAATCGGTGCAATATGTATGTCGTGGTGGCATTCTTTGCTAAATTAGAGAGCAGAGAGTTGCGTGTGGTTCATTTAGCCACGAAGTGAGAGAGGCCCTTGGGAGCGGGAAGGGAAGCCAGTGTAAAGACAGTAAAATTAATTTGTGGCTCAGTCACGCAACCTACTCCTTGTTTTTTAAATTGACCAGAAAATGGAATTTCAGAGGCACATAATTCCTGTGTGGTAAACGGGATCATTCCTTAACACCGGTTGACAAATTCCAGCTAAGACATTGCTCAGGGGTACAAAAATTGCATTTAGCATATTCTATGGAGCAAATAGCATTTGAGGTGTGACGCATGGAGGCATTAAGTCAAAATGCTTTACATCATGACTCCCTTGTGAGCACTGACAGAGTAACTGGCTAATGCCTCACTAATTAAGACAACCTTAAAATCATTCAAACCATGCCTTGGACCGAAATCATTGATGGGTTGCATTGTGTCTATGTCTGTATTCCTCTCATTCATGGGCAATCTCTGGCTCTTTATTTCCAGGAAGATGGTGGAAATCAGAGCTCATGCTGTGTGGCTGCCTACGCGGCTCGCTGAAGTGCCATCGCTTTAATGTGAGGTGCGCTCGCAAACGACGATACGGGCAAAGCCTGTCCTCAGATCTTCAGAGGCGTCGGTAGATCAGAGGGCGGCTGCCACACCTCCAGGCAATCTTTGCCAGCGCAGTGGAGATCCTTCAGAGCCGCTGACCCCCCTGAGATGCACCGGGGCTGCCCAGGGAGCGCCGTGAGTGCGAGACATTTCAAAGAAAGGAGCAGCTGCTCAATTGATTTTGGTTGCTGTAGCTCTAAACCACGTCAGAGAGGTGATGTTGTGAAATTCCACCGGGCCCTTAATGTCTGGTAATCTAAGCCAGTGTAATTGATCTGCCTGATGAATGTTTTGGGGAAAAGTTGCTATATAGGTCAGAGCTGAGTGAAATAATGAGACTTCCTTTCGCTGATGACCAAGGGAACACAATTAAAACTACAAAGTTCACAGCATTTGGACATTAAAATTCTGTTTGCATGAAAAGCACATCCAGTTATTCATTATTCCATACTAACAAGCATGCAGCTAGTGTGTTAAGATGATAAGAATAGGGGTAAGCTGCATTTGGAAGATTTGTAGCCAAGCGTTATGGATTCCTTTTAATATGAATGAATATTGCATATGTTAATCCTTTCCTTGGCATTTCCCGCTACAGTAATTATTTGCATAATAATACTACATCCTGTGGAATCATAACTAAGGGGAAGTGTGAGTGTGTGTGTGTGTGTGTGTGTGTGTGTGTGTGTGTGTGTGTCAGTATGGGGGAAGGAGAGAGGATTTTGGTGTCTATTCACAGACCTGTCCAACATCTCTCTGCCAGGCCATTCAGGATATTCATTTCCGGTAGCAGCGTTATGCTTAAAACGCTGAATGCACACCGTCTTCCTGGAGACAATACTTTTATGTTTTATTTCCTGGAATCATTTCCCCTGGCTGTGAAGCCTGGCTTGGTACTCTGCTGTATCCAATTAGCTTCACACAGGCAACAGAGGCAATCCTTCACAGGCCAAACAAAAAAAAGTTGAATGGGTCATTTCACGGATGAGCACAGCGTACCGCTGATCCCCCCCGAAAAACCCAAGCATATGTAAATCCTTATAGCTTGGAGGGATGACGTAATGCTAGATCTTTAACAAATCATGACACATGACGGCTTCTGAGAAGTGCCTAGTTACCAGATTGGTGAAAGATGGCGCCATTTATTGAAAAGGTGGAGGGGGGGGATTTACGGCCCCTTAAAACGCGATGCTAATTTAAGTGAGTCATCGGATGCACCAAGCCATTTGGAGAGGCCCCTGAAGGTCGGGGATGTATTGAAGTCATCCTGTCTGACACGAAGGAGATCCTGGCAGTGGGGGAAATCTAAAATCTCCATTTCTATTAAGTTGGAAAAAGTTTTCAGGAAATGAACACATTAGTGCTGTTGACTGTGACTGCAATATCTACAAAATGTCTTAGGGTGCACAAACAGTTTGTATATTTATTCAAAAGGCTTTAGAGTGCTTTTGCCAGTTTTAAAATAAAAGACCAAAGCTCTTATGACCTTTGAGCCGAGCTGCTACACATCTGCTCATTATGAAGTTCTATGAGAAAATGTTGAGTGTGAAAATGGGTATTTGGTAACAACTCATATCTCATATTCATTATGGGAAGTCCTTATCAGCCAAGTGCTGTAAACACAGATATTTTATCTTATCATTTCTCATGCTACCAAGAACCCAGGGGATTTCCTGAGAACAATACCTCTGAGGGGCCTCGTCCGCCACTATCATACACAGCAGAGTGTGGAGTCATTCATGTGTGCACGCTGACTAACTCGAGCGCATGTACACACACACACACTCACACAAACACACACACAATGAAGAGCTGTTGATAAGGCGTTACAGTCAACTTTTTGCTGTTTTCATGCAAACCTGCGACTCTCGACACTCTGTGAGTGTTTGGATGAATTATTGGAGTGCAGCAGATCTTATGACACCATCTGCTTCAAAACTGGAGCAACATCTCCCTATAACATTTGTGTCAGCATTTTTTGTTTGGATGATGCATACTCTGGGTGGTACTTCCTTCAACTCATAAAATCAGCTCTGGCAGTATGAATATGAAACAGTACAGACAGATTACAGAATACTGTGGCACAGAGCTATAAGAGCATAAAACTCCAATTCACATTTTATAATGACATGTTGAATTCAGGGTGATTAACACACCCCACTGCTCGCCTACAGTACAGTATTTATTGTGGCAAGTGGAATGAAATTCATACAGATACAATTTATCATCTAATCCGAGTAAAATTTGCAAAGCAGCTGTGAGCAGTTTCTGTGTTGATTGTTAATGTTGTTTTTACTAATCATGGCAGTATAATATTTCTGCCTGAATGAGTTTTTGCCTGCAGTTATGTTAAATTAGGCAGTATGCATGGCATGCTAAATTCGCAGAATTATTTGAGTCAGTCTCTCCCCCTGCTCATTATCTATTCAATGTGAACTTCTGATCCTGCGGGGTATTGACATTAATTCCCTATACCACTGGAGCAAGCAGTTTAAAATGTTTAAAAAAGAGTCTGCAAATTCACCCCACAGTCTCTTCCAGTGCTAAGTTTTTTCTAAACAAACTGAACATTTACTCATTTGTATTGTGCCACTTGCCTGGGGAGGGGCCCCGTCAAATGTTGCATTATTAGGTGGAAAGCTAATTACGCCTTTCAGTGGCCCATGTCCACGACATAATAACAAGATCATCAGCAGCCACGGCAACAGCACTTGTTCTGTTTAACAAGTTGTTGATCACAGCCGTTAATCCTGGACGATGAGGTAGACTTGTTACTAGGATCTTGTTCTGCTCCTGCCTGTCTAAACCAATCCCATTTTAGCAGCGCAGTCTTTGCCTTGACCTTGGGCAGTGGATTTCCTTGAGGGCAGGGTGGCCACTCTGTAAGTTGAACGAACTGAGGCTGAGGGCGGAGAAAGCAGGGAAGAGGTAATGCTGAGACAGGCAGAGAAATGTATGAATGACTGAAAAGAGAGAGTATCAAGCCAATCAGAACGACAAGGAAACCTCTGAGCCAATCACTGCGAGCTTTTCTTCTCTCCCTCCAGCGTCTCTCTGACTTCTTCTCCTGACTGTTACCAGGTCACTGTGCCTGCCCGCGCTTCTGAATAATCTGTTTCATTGGGTCAGTGTGCCTCTCACAACGCGCCTGACTGGCTGGCTGAGCATACGCGGTTGCTAGGGAGCTCAGCGAATCAGAGCAAGGCGGAAGTTTCCCCTCGGTTTCTAGGCAGGATTCACGTGTTGAGGATGTTTTGGCGGGAGAGTGGGAGAGCAAGAGAGGGAGGGGCGGCTGCAGGGTGAAGTGGAGCATGTGATTGTGTGTGTGCGTGTGTATCTGTGTATGTGTGTGTGGGTGCGTGCACGTATGCATGCATGTTTGTGGGTTCATTTTGCCCTGCCTCTTGCTGGAGTTTTTCTGATGCAACATCGAACTGTGTCTCCTGGGCTACTAGGGGACCTTGTTATGTTTTTTTTCTTCCTGTCCTCGCAGGAAACGAGAACCAATTGCTGCGCTGTTGCCATCGGAGCGGGGAGGTTTGTTTTCCCTCCACTTTCATCCCTGGTACCTCCCCATCCACAGTTACCGTAGAAACAAGAGCAACTCCAACTCTATTTCCATCCATGTCTCCTTCCTTCAATGATTTATCGTTGCTTTCTTTTTTTAATCCACTGCACAGCACCTACCTACCAACACTTTAGCAGCCAATGAAGTATTTAGGAAATCATGTATCTCTGAAGAGGTACTGTATAAAAGCAGATATGAAGGATTGCAGTTGCACATAGGCTACTGAAGTCCCTGCATAGGTGCTTATTGGGTGGCACCTGAGCTTCTCCATCAGAGCTCAAAACATCTCCTGACTTCAAAATAACAAGATTAAATTCTGCCTCTGTGATTAGCAAAATCAAACCACCCACCCCACCCCCACACACCCACCCTAAAAAACAGACTCACGCACATCTTATCCCAACCCCTTGTTTCCCCCATCCCCCCTGAATCCCCCTCTGTCAACAGAGGGAAACCATTCGTCACATCTAACATGGGCTTCCCAAAATCCCATTACTGCCACTTGAGCACACCCCAAGTTAGAGGAATTAAACTGGAGACCAGAAAACAGATGGACCCACAACCACTTTGCGTACACATTTTCCCTTAAAAAGCAACTTCAAACAGTCGTGCTCACTTGTGTCTGAAAGCCACAAGTTTTGCAGTAATTAACTGTCCGGTTCAAAATGCAAGCATGCACTTGTTCTCATTCCTCCAGATGTAGCTAAGCGTACCACTCAGAAGGATGGTGCACCCACGCTGCTTGCATGTAAGGTAACTTAAAGGTCACAAGGGAAGGTGTCACACATGTTTTACAAAGTGGAAAGGGGCTGACTGAGTCTGACCCATATATTGTGATTACAGTGCAACTCTGAAAGGTTTTGTAGTGTAAGTGTGTCTCTGGTGGCCTGTATCGACACAGCAAAGCAATGGGTGGGTACCACACACAAAACAAAAATGCATATGCAGTAATAATATATATGCATGCAACATATAAGCATAATAATCATTACACTAGTCCTCTGCTTTATACAGTAGGAATATGTTAAAGCAGAAAAACTGGAAAGACCAGTTAGAACAACAAAAATGTTAACCCTTACACACTGCTACAACACTACATGTAAAGCATCATGGGACATTACCTCAAAACAACATTATGCTGATCCAATAAGATCTTATTGTAACAAGATCAGCAGAGTGCTTCACCAGTATGGCTCAATTGGGAAAAAACACACAAGTACGCTCTCACACACATGCATACACTTATTCATATTAATTTCCCCAAAGAGGTCAGAGAACTAGTGCCCCTAAACCAGCTGTGCAGTTTAGTGGTTTGCTCAAGGGCACTTTGTCATGGATGCTGCATGCCACCGATGTAAACTCACACTATCCAGCGGATCCAGCAACATGTCAGTCATTTCAATCAGCATCCTTGGAGCTCAGCTAGTTTAACAAGGCTCTCTGGGGTCATTCGGGGGAAAATAAAATAGCGTGAAAATTCGAGGTGATATGTTTTGAAATGACTGACACCTATGTCAGTGTAATAGGCAATTGTTGTAGCATGGATACACACACATGAAATAATATTCAATCCCTTCATGAGCCAACATTGATGGCCTTGCACCAAAAAACAATGACACCTGTGGGATAAAAGAATTTTCTTCGGTGTTGTGCAGCTGTCAACAGGCTGTCAGCCTGACAAATGCCTTGTTTACATCCTTGAGTTGCTGCTGCTCATTAATGCTGCTGGTGTTCATTTCTATAAGCTATGCCCTCACAGCTGGAAACCCATGGAGAAGAATTGAAAGAGAAAAATACAGCAAAACCATCTCAATACAGCAGTCAACTCAAAGCATGCGCTCAATTAATTCTGTCCTCTTTGTGTGTGCAGGCATATTTAATTCTCATGAATGTGGTGTCAAAATATACATAAACAAAGGGATTTGTCTCCCTTGGGTGATTCTGGGCTTCAGATGTGTTACCTTTGGATGAACTCTGGGAGAGCCACGCTCATTGGCTGGGCCCCTAGTGTACCTGTGGTTAAAATCTGGAGGTGTTGACAGGGGAGACAAGAGGAGGGGGTGGCGAGGGGGACAGAGGTTTCCAATAAACTGCGGAAACTTGGCATCTCTGTCACATACTTTCACAATCAATTTATGTGAAAAATAGCCTCCTCAAACAGGGATTTAGGTAGATAATTAGATGGAAAGGAGAGCGAAACCATAAAATCGTGATGCAAAAGTGCACATGCACAAACAAGATTTGTTTGGGTGTGGAACAGATTGAAGATTGAAGACAAAGTGTCTGGACGTCAGGTACCATTAAGGAAAAGCCACAAAGCAAATTGTATCATTATGCTGTGAACTTTGAAAAAATTACAACACCCTGAGCCTTGTCACCCCTCCTGGCAGCATGTAGTCAGAAATAACTCACTGCGGAGAATTTTTGACTGCCTCACTAGGGAAAATTGCTTAGATAAAAATGGGCTGGGACACATTGTCTGCCACTGCACCTGACACATTAGAGGTAGTGGAAGTTTCAATTGAGATGACAAGTTCTGAGTTCAGTGCCAACACAAAGGATGTTTCCTTCTTCAAAGGAGCTGAAACAGTAGACTTGAAAGTAACAGACAGCCAATGACTTAAAACAGTGTATAAGATTGCACAATGCATGACGTTTGTGTTTCTAAATCTCTTCACATTGACAGTGCATCATGTTATGTTCTCTGTGCAAACATTCTTATTAGCAACACAAATGCAGTTAACCCCCTATGTTGGAGAGACAGTGAGACTTCTCCATTCCCCAATTTAATTGATGAAAAACTATACCCCTGAGTCCATTGGCAAAGAGATAAGTGAATGTGATTGAAATGCTCTATTCTTGGAGCTATTGTTCGGGAACACTAATTAGTTATTGATAAAGAGAACTCAGGGGGAAAATAAAAAAAAAAAAAAAACAATGAAGTGGTTATGGGCGCTTCAGTTTTTTCCCGTCTTTGTTTGTTTTTCAAATGCAGCACACAATGGACTAATTAATTTTTGAAAGGTTCCACCCCTGAAAAGAAGCTCAAAATGCTTGAACACTACATCAAACTGCAACAAAACTGATGTTTTTCTCTTCTGATTCCTGTGGGGTTTTGCTTCCCCTTTTTATTCTTGAAAAGGTGCTTTAATAACGGGGAGTTTATTAGTTATTTTTCTCGTAACATAACTGAGCCCTTCAATTCAGAAATCTCTAAACAGCATTTGACAACAGATACAAGCCTGGAAATGTGGTTGTACAGTGCACAATGTACACTGCAGCAGATTGTACAATAAATTTTGGATCCTTAGAAGTGATTTGAAAATAGTCATAACTGTCGCTACTGTTTGTACTATGACTCAGTATATTACCACTGCTAAACATGATCACCATTTCAGCTATTGTATGTGCAGCTATAATATCTACTTGCATACTGAGACCAGCTTCAACACTCCTTGCATCAGGTCTTGATAATATATTAACAACCAATCAGTATCTCTTATTCTACTCTTATTGTATATATTCAATGCATAAGTTAGATAAGATGCCAGAGAGTAAATCATTTGAACTAACACTTGTTAGGTTGTGGAAATTGTATTTATGTGGGTGTCTGGTAGTCAAGCTGTAACCAATGAGGAAGTGGGTTTTTGTAGTGTACAAAAATGCACAAAGAGGTTGCTTTTTGTCCATTCCTATGCACGCAAACTGCCTGTAAGCTCATTGACTCATCGATTGACTACACCCTGAGGGGGTTGATTGAGGTTTGTAACACACACACACACACACACACACACACACACACACACACAGAGAGAGAGAGAGAAAGAGAGAGAGCAAAAAACAACCACCATCTGATCTCTTCTTCCAAAATTTGGGTGGGGTCCTTTGCACTGCAGGGATGGGGTGGATTGGTGTGGATGGGGGGTTGGGGAGTTGTTGAGCAGCAGCTTAAACAAGGCAGAGCAGGGTTTGTTTGCTTGCCACCAAAACCTGTAACAACAAAAAAAAAAAAAAAAAAAGAAAGAAAGAAAAAACACTGCACAGGAATTTTGAGAAAAGTTGAGAAAATCACACTTCACACATTACCAGCTGTACAACAAAGGAGTGAGACCGTGTTATACTAAAACATCCTGTATGGGCCACCTGATGCCCTGCGCAGGCAAAATCTGACTCACTCAACGGATCAAATAGTCCCTCTCTTGCCAGGTTGTTTTGCTCTCAGTGACCTCCGCTCAGATCAGGGTTCATTTTATAGCACTTCAATTGTCCCATTTGGAGTGATGCCATGCATCGGCTCGCCCCCGTGCTGCACTGAGGGTCACCATCCATGGCTGTTATTTGTTCCACTGTCACTGTAGATCTATCAGAGGAGGGCACCATGCTCTGCTGTGGATGCCCTCAGGAGCTGAACTGAAAATGGCCCGATTGCTTTTACCAGTGCACAATGTTGTTTTTGCATCTGTCAAGCCTGGATGAATTGAAGGTTTTAGGTTATTCTGAGCATGTATATGGAGTATATGTAATGCAATGGAATATCTTTCATGCTCAACACCACAATACCCTATACGCTATTCACAATAGCCTATAATAACCATATGCCAGCAGCAGAGTATGCATGTCAATTTGAAATGTTATCTCAAACATTTTACACGTTTGAGCATGTTGATACTTGGAATGGCAGCTGCACACAGATTGATATTCGCAAACTGGAGGGCCTCCATATGTACGCTGCACCTTTTGTAAATGATCTATGTAAGTCTGGCAGCTGTGTTGATGTGTTATTTTTTTATTTTCAAGTATGCTTGTCTTCCTGTTTTTTAAACTCAGAGGACATTATGATGAAAAACTGAAATTAATTTCCTCCTGGTGTGAAAAAAAAAGACTTCATGCCAAATTATGGCTCACTGACACATTGTTTGATAGCTAAAATGTGTGAACATATTCTCTGCCTCGACAGTAAAGCACACTACTCATCATTACATTTACACCAAAACCACTAACTGGGAGGGTACAATCGCTCTGTCTAGCAGCACCTCCCAATCAGCTGAGCTGAGCGTTGAAAAAAACACATGTCTTATCTGGGTTTGTTTTTTTCCCCTCCACGTGTCAAGATACGCGAAGCAGAAGGCGGGACCAAAACAAATCACCTGATTGGTCCATTGTATGTCACCACCTTATCATCGGCGAGGAGGGCTGTCCTCTTAAAGAGACAGGTACAAAATTGTTGACCTCACCTCACCATAATGTGCCCTCGAATACCTTAAAGAGATAATGAATGGGATTGAATCCTGTCAGCTTAATTTATTATTTATATAAGTGATATTTAATATGCTCTAGGAAAAATTAATTAAGGAATTAAGGCTTTAATCGCATAATACGTTTTCATTACCCCGAAGAAGCATACAAGAACCAAATAATAAGTGAGCGGGCAACAACAAGGCAATAACACCAACCGATTTCTTAAAATGCATATCTAAAGGTCATTTGCTACATTTCAATGCAAATCTGAATTTTCCTCTATGCAGTTGGTTATCTTTGCATAACACTCCGCATAATGGCAGGAACTTTTACATGGATGTCATAAAGGGGCGGGGCCCCACAGCCCTCTGGGCGGACCGATTTGCCACAGAAGAAGAAAAAAACACCCTACTCTGCACAGTTAACATCCATCTGAGTGGCTGTAAAGGATACAACTCGCTTCATCACAGTCTGTAGGAAACAAGGCAACAACAAGTTGTCAAGATACCACCGATCATAACGGAAAGCGCGTTTGCTGGCGGTGAGTCTATGAATGTGAAGGGGGGAAATAATTTTGGCAAAAGGATGTGTTTCATGTTTATGTTTGTGAGCTTGTAAACAAAATCGCGGGGAATTTGGGCATGCCCGGGCAGAGGCGTGCGCACTGACCGGGACTGATGGCATGGCAGAGCGGATACACCTTTACCAAACGTGTCCATCAGCTCTGCGTGCATTCATTCATACAATGCACAATTACTAAGGTTTCATCATTTATTTCAATAGCGGAAGTAAGTACGGTCTGATTTATTCTGTAACTCCTCCACGTTCTCAGTTCAGTCATCGGTCCTGATTTAGACTAAAACACATAATCGTGGGGTAGTTATTCGCTCACTGTTTATTTGCTGTCAGACTGTTCGCTTGGTAGATAAATTGACATGTCGTTTTGTGGATGTGCGTGTTTTTACGCGGGCAAGTTGTTATGACTGTTTCGACTGAAAATTTCAGCCCGTTTATCCTAATGCTCATTATAACTTATCTTGGAGATGAGTTGCATGCGAGTGCAGAGTGAAAGTGTCAGCCTGGGAGGCGGGCGGCTGTGATACTCCTGAATGCCTCTCAAATCCTGTTACTTCTATCCATACTTAGTGTATCCGTTGTTTATTACGCGTAAAACGAGCTGACCTACACTTTGCCGGGAAAAAAAGATAGTTTTTGCTTCAAATATGACACATCGGTTTACATTTCTATTTTTTCTTTATTTAATGTGTTTTTAGTCCCATATTGCTTTGACAAATTTCTCCAGTAGTCCGCTGATCTGTCGGACTTGGCGTGTTTACGCGCTGAGCTGCCCCGGGCGTTGCGCTCCTGATGCGGATAAAGATCCTCCACATTCCCGGGTGGTCCCTCTAAGCCCACACTTCCTGATTTATTTGAATAACCTTGATTGTAATATTTACTCAGGCTGTTCAATTAGATAAGTTTTGCTTTCACAGTCACAACAAACCGGCCATTCCCAGGATGAAACACTGAACATTGTGCTGGACTTGTTCTTGCCCAAACGCTTTCCCATCATGGGTAAAGCAGGGTTCACGGCTGCGTAGCCTCTCGCCTGCACGCTGGCGTCCACAGACTGTTCTTTGTACATGAGCCCAGTATGTAAAATAGCAGCAGAGTTCACCTTGTGTCCATCCCCAGTCAGAGCTGTGGAGGAGAGCCCGGTGCACAGATGGTGCAGCAGAGGGAGCCACTTTCTACTGCAGCTCAGAGCCTCTGACCAGCCCTGTGTGGCTGCCAGGCCTGCCTGCCTGCTGCCCCAGGCACTGTGTGTGTATGTGTGTATGAGTGTGTCTGCCTCACTGTCTATGTTTGTTTTTATGTGTCTGACACTGTGGTAATCTTGCCAGTCCTCTGCCGGCTGGCAAATGAAATTCAAGACCCGGCTCTCTGTGCTGTGATTGACATGCTGCTCAAATGCACATTTGATCTCAGTTAAACTTGCTGCAGCGCTGCGAGCAGCCCTTATTACTTAGGAAGCATTAACCAGCACAGTGCTTTGGCTTGCCTGAGGGAGAAGTTCTGCATTTATATAACAGGCAGATCAGAGTTTGCTGAATTTCATTACTGCTCAGCTAATTAGTATGTCAGTTCTGGACTGTTTTTGCACTGAAATGCCCTGGGAAAGATGCAGGCCAATAGGTTTGTAGGTCAATATTATTTTTATCAAAACTAACGGTCCATTTTAAGATATATTTCACACTAATGGTGCAGCCTGCCTAATCATCAAACAGTGTTTTTCCACAGTTTAAAATGTAATTTTCTCCCTTGCTCAGTGTGACATAACGTCACATAAAGGGGATATGACTGGTGCCGCCTTGGTAAACATAATACCAGGGTGTCCAGTTTCAACTTTCGCATTTGCCAGTTTGTCCTGCTCATTTGTCTCCACTTACACAACAAAAAGAACAGACAGGCACCTTTGGAAGAAAAAAAAAAAGAAACAATGGTTCATGTTCTGGCATGAGGCCAAGGAGGAAGAGAGTGTATGTTTGTGTTCACCGGGGGCAGTCGAAGACACAGCGAAACTTGTTTTCTTTTCCTCTGTCCTCATAAACCTGGCTGCAGCGTGGAGCACGTGACGCCGGCAGTCTCAGCCAGAGCTTTGGTTTCACTTGGGTTTCACTCTGGCACTGTGCGGACAGCGCAGACAGGCAGTCATCCAGAGGTTGTGTTGTGTGGGTCTCAGTGCTGAGTCGCAGAAGTGTGCAGGAGGAACCTAATCTCTTAACTGTGCGGTGTTCAGAGGCGCACAGATTAAGGTAACTCTGAGGGGGAAAAAAAGCCTCATGGGTAGATCTTTTGGCACTCGTTTACAATTTGGCATATTATCAGGAGCAGCTTGGCAAAATCTGCAGCGGGAGGGTGGCAGATCTGGCATAGCATTTTTAGCCGCCCACTGGGTCCCCCTACATTGGGTGTTTCCATACATTTGGCTCCTCTTGCCACTAATCTGAATGAAAAACCACTATACTACAGATGTAATGAGCCTCAAAGCTACTTGGCATTGCAAATGTTCATTACCTTTCTTAAGTTATAACTATGCATAGACAGACCCTGTGTTTCTGAGACAATGTGCCTCTGCTTGTTAATTTAAGTTTACCCCACACGACGTAAGCCTCTTACATGCAGCCATTACAATGCATGCATTTGTCTTTATTGTTGACAGTGTGAGACAAATTTGCGGTTGCCAGAAGGCAAAGTTTCTACTTCTTACAAAATGATATTTGTCCCCCTCTTCCTCTCCAGGGAGATTACCGCTGAGACGTCGGATGGATGATGAGGAGGAGGACATGCAGCGGCCTATCTCACAGCTCTGGGGAACGCCCTTTGGGGACGTCAAATACGAAGACCGAGCCACGCACACCGCGACCGGACGGGCCCTTGTGGCCGTCACTGCAGCTGCCTCGACATCACAGAGCCACAACAACAACAGCATCGACATCAACGCGCTGCCCTGCAGGTCATACCAGCAGCCTCACATACTCTTTCACGGTAAGGGGGAGTGTGACACATTGTGAGACTCCCGTGTGTGATCTGGGCCGACGGCATCTGAAATTGAGAGCATACATCATAGGTTACCTCTCCCTTTGAGTCATAACGCCGTCTATCTGGTCAGTTCTTCTAGGGAAATTCTAGGAATGCTCAGAGACTCGAGTAATTTCATCTTTCATTGTGATTTAATAACTAAAAAATCGGCCAGAAGTTTCAAACTAATTCGAATAGATGATTGTGTTTTCTGTGTTTTCTTGGTAGACAAGACAATTGAATTTCGATTTTAATTATTCCACCACAAAGTGACAGGCTTGGAAATAAACTTTCCTTGTAGCCGGGAGATCCCCTCACAGTAACATGCATACTGAGAACCTTAGACCTCAGATTATATTCAAGAAAAATGTTTTCATGCTGTAACCACAGATAGCTATTCAAAATCAGACCTGTAATGATAACATGTCCTTCACTTTTATATGTTGGAGTGTTGGCCGACATCTTTTTCCCTTTTGCATATTCAAATTACGTTCATTGTAAAAAGGAAAAGCAGACAAGGACATGAATTTGATACATACACAAAGGCACATACCCACGCTAATATGCCCACCAATTTTAATTCAATATTGTTTGCCCGCAGCTAATCAAATCAGTGTGACATCACTCTAATCGAATTGTACTGATACGTACTATGTTGTTTGTTTGTTGACTCAGTGTCAGCCAGTGAGAGGTGCGTATTGTTCTGGGTTAAAAGTCATCGATACATAAACACCACTGACTGTTATTACCCCGGCGTTCATTATAATTTAACCAGTAATAGATGTCATGCACTTGGCTGGGTGCCACCTCTCCTCCCTATCACCGTTCCTCTTGTTTCTCCGCAAGAATGGTCCGGCGGACTCACAGCAGTGCTCAATTACTTGGAGATATTATGGTCCTTTTTTCCACTGAAGTGGGGCTGGCAAGGTAGAATAGCAGGCCATTCTTTATGCGATTACATAAAAAGAATTGTTTTTCCCTCCGAATCGCATGACGGCAGAAGCGCATGGCAGGGGCGGTGACTGAACCCAGTGACACAGCACAGAGAAAAGGCGGCGGTTCACTGAGGCCGTTGCTGATCTAATAAGGCATTTGAGTTTTCCCACCTACTGACACTCTGCTTTTCTCTTGTTTATGGACTCTTGAGTTGTAGCCTACTTCAACTGGAGACATTATATAATTTTTCCATAAAACAACCACATCTGATGGAATTTATGTTTCTGATAGCAGTGCTGCAGTACTGTAACGTGTGACTAAACTGGCCTCTGAAACAGACAAAAGGACAGCAGTGTGTAAAGCCATGAATCTTTACTGGTAAATGCAGGAGGTTTGACTTATCACAAGACTGGAGAGCATGTCCTCTAAGGCATCTAATCCAATATCAGCGACATTGCATGTTGGAAGGATCGCTAAACTGAAAGATTCAGTTTAGTGACATCACAGTTGTTGTTTACTTTCTGTATATTGATAATAATCCCTATTCTGCTTTTCACTGGATTTGATAACCTATGATCTATGCACGATCTATGCACAATAATCTGCACTGAGAAGCTGTAAAACTCATATTTTCTCTTTTAGGCAACGCTGGATTCCGCTCACATTTCCCCGCTCAGTTTGAGCCGATGGAGGACCGGGGAGAGAGGCAGATTGAGGAGGGTAGAGGGGAGGAAGACGAGAGGGTGGCAGAGAGGGCTGAGGAGCAGGCGGGAGTGAGTGTCGAGGCGCAAATTGGCCGTAAACTTCGGGAGATCGGAGACAAGTTCCACCAGGATCACGTTGAACTGGTAAGCCTCGGCCCTACGCAGAGCAGTGGATCCCCAAATGACCTCACTATTCATTCTTTGATCCCTACTGATAAGGTTTAGAAATACAATTTGTATGCCCTGTCAATGATAAGCAATATGTACTCAGTGTAAACACACATGGACAGGCACTGCCTTGGAGAAGAAAAGGAATTCCCCCAACTGCCTGCTGAACTGATTTTGCTCATGTTTTTCAAGTGAGATATAGACGTGTTCGCTGCACCCCAAAACCCACAGGAGTTAAGGCAGTCAAAGATATCTCTTTGTGCAATGTAGTGCAATGCAAGCTTCGGAAAGGTTTGTTTGTATGTGTGAAGTATTTGTGCTTGTCAGCTTTTACTTGACAAAATGTGTGTGTAAGAGGCAAAGTTCAAAGCTACCTACTGCCAATTTGTGGCTCGCTCTTTGGGGGGAAAAAAAGGGACGTTACATCTTGCCAGCTGGAGTGGCCACAACCCACATCGGATAAAAATAGCCTGCGCTGTGATTCAACCACTTTCTTGGATCTGCGTGCATTGAAGGAAAAAACCCAAATCACTAATAAGGCATAATTAAGTCTAACTTAATACAGGGTACTAAAAATAAGGTACTGTTATTTACACAAGCGATGTGACTGTTTGTCGGGAGTCCATTTTGACATTTGAGCCCTCAATAGAACCAGATCTTCACTCTTCAGTGTCAATATCCATTGATTTTGATCCGTAGTTTGGCACCATGGTCAAGGTCTATTTTGCTTGACTAGCCGCTGAAACACTACACCTCAGTCTGAGCAGATGGGTATAGGCTAAGCTGCCAATATGGTGTCACAGTAGCACTGATACCTAGCCATTACGGTCCACAGGAATATGAGGGTCAAGTTTCAGGGTCTAGAGAGGCAGAAGAAAAGAGTAAAATGACGAGTGAAATCCATCCCCTCAGCTGTTTGGGGAGAAAGCTCCAGGTGCCTTTTGGGAAGAGCGGATCGAATGTCTCTCTCCCATCTCCGACCTATTCTCTCCACCCCTTTGTCTCCTCTCCTTCCTGTAATTTAACCATTTGTTTAACGTGACCTTGGCCAGACATTATCCCCCTCGAAGGCTTCTTCGTTATCATCGCTTCTGTATCAAGCATAAAAAATGGGGACATGGAGCCGCTGGGTTTGGGAGGTTTGCAGCTATTTGGAAAAGCCCCTAAGGGCACAGTTAAGCAAACACACCCTGCGCAGATCATAATTAGTAGCTTGCCGTGCATGCGAGCAAAAAGTCAACATGGAAATATGGCAGGCATCGTGTCTGCCTCTTAGACACATCGACTGCGCTGTACCTTGAACATGACAAAGGTGTTTACCAACGACAGTGTGCACACTCACTTTTTCCATTCTCCTCTGGCATGATTGGGTGTGTTTGCAATAACAGGGCAGGGGTTAGCTGTATCACTGTTAACCGTCTTGGATGAGTGAGTGACAGAGACAGTTCAGTCGTGTCATGAACTTTGGTAATGAGTGCAAATACACTGTAATAATAAGCCCTGCAAAATACTGATGTGGTTAAGAGGGAAGACAAAGCAAGCAAGAAAGAATGAAACTAGGGAGCGGTAAAGAACAAGATGTGGTGAGGCATCTTGAGAGAGAAAAACACCAAAATTGAGAAAGAGCAGGTGAGATGGATGTGACTGTCATGTACAGGACGAGCACCATGTCTGTGTCTGGGTAGACTTGGCCGGCTGTTTATATGCACATCTAAAAATAGATTCTGACTCACACACTTATAGACGCAGCCAGTAACATGACAGCTACCCACAATACCTCACTTGTCCCGCTGACTGCCTCGGCATGTGTGTGTGTGTGAGAGAGAGAGAGAGAGTTTTGGTTTGTATGTGTGAGATTGGGTGACAGAGATAAGAGAGCAAAGTTTCTTTTTTCTTGCAAGGCGCCAGTTTTTTGTTTTTTGGTTGTTTTTTTTTTATCTTGCAGGATCTGACGTTAGCTTTGCAGGAGTATTCAAATGGGAGAGAATATTCTTGAGCTGCAAATGACCCTTTATGATATCCAAATGTTTTTTTTGTATTTGTGCTATTGTTAGCCTTTTTTACTTGCATCCCCATACAGAAGTGTGAGCCAGTGTGTATCTTTGTGTGTGCCTGTGAATCACCGCGCAAACTAAGTGGGGGAGGGCGGGAAGCAAGTTGTATTTGTGGTTTGAGTTTTTATCTGTCAAGTTTGACAAAAGTGTGCTCAAGTCCTCCTTACTGGATTTGGCTGTCAAGTGTGGCCGGTTAAATCCTAATTTTCCCACTGAGCAAAACAGAGTTAATCCATCCCAACATAAGCCACGGAGCAAACGTGCGGGCTGACAGCTCTAAACCGTTTAGTTTTCCATGGTTTCGGGCATGTTCGACTAGAAAGGCCAGGCAAAATACACGCCATTCTCCACATCCCACCCAAAGGAGCGCAGAAAGATGAGCCCCAAGTGGAACAAACCAGGGTATTGTTTAAATAAGCTCTGCAGTTTAGAGTCAAGGCAATTAAGGACAATTAGGGTTGCATTTAGTGGTGCTGGTTCAATTCTGTTCAGTCTGCTAGCACTGCATCAAATAGCCTGTGGCGGGCTCTGATTGCTAGGCTGGTAGAGACCTTCGCTCTGCTTGTTTGAGAGAGCGAGAGAGAGAGAGGAGAGAGAGAGGGAGAGAGAGCAGTAGTGAGAGATCTTAACAAGCAGAATGCTTATGCAACTGGCTGCAATATCTGAACGCGGCTCTTCAGAAAGCCAGTGGGAGCTGCGCTGGAACAGAGATGAGAGGGGAGAGAGGAGATTGTAGGCTGCAGCAGGAACCCCTTCATCTGTCTGTAGTCCATGAGGGCCGCGCACCCCAACTGGAAGTGACAGAAGCGGGAGAAGGCAGCTACATAGGAGGGAGCAGCTTCGGTTTCCTTTGCTTTGTTTTGATAATTATTCGACCCACTTCGCCATTAGGGGTACAAGAGCTGTGATGAAATAGGGGGCACATTTTCTGAAAGCCCCGCCATTGCTTTGACATTTTGTGTTTATTATAAGTCGACATGCACTTGACTGGTCCCCGGCCTGCGGGGGGGGCAGACTGAGTGATATCACAGCGGAGCGGTGTCTCCTGGAGATTAAAAGAGGGACTTTCAACTTTTATCAGCTGGTCCTCAGCACCTCGCCTCCCACCCCGTGTTTATCTACCCGCTATGTTTCTCTCAGCGCCCCCCTCTGCCTCCATTCACCTTCTGTGTCCATGATAGTGATATATGCCTCATACAGGACTGACTTAGAGCACTCAAACTTCTCAGATTTCTGCTATTCCTATTGCCCTCTGTTCATTAAAAAACTTTCCTATTATATGATTTGCAATCCAATCCTTAGATTAGGTAGTGTTCATTGCACTTTTTTGATTTGATTTGAGCACTTTTGATAAACAGTTATAAGTAATTTGGATATGATGACCAATAAGTTCATAACAGTCCAATAAGTTCAGAAAAGAGCATCTCTTCAAAAAGACTCGAAAAAAACACTCAAAACCATATCAATATATCATGATATCCAAAATTCCAGATGATATCTAGTCTCATATCACAATATCAATATAATATCAATATATCCCCTAACCCTTCTGTCCCTGAGGAGTAGGAGAGCGAGGGTTCCTGGAGGACCCAGAAGTTTTGTGCAGGATGTCCTCATGTGACTGTCATGTTTGCTAGAAAACACAACCTACTGTTTTGGAAACATCAAAGCTCCTTGGTCATATGGTGTATCTGACAGGGTTTACCACAGTTCACAAGGTTTTTACCTCAAAAACAACAATCTCATGACAAAATCATGAAATGCAAATGGCAGGGTTTGAATTGGTTTTCACAACTGATTAGATTACGATGATGATAGAAGAGGTGATTTTGGGTAAATGCGACTCCTCAATTGTCCCGTTCGCTCTTTGCCCTCTTGGAAGTTTGGAGTATCCAGCCTGCATTTCCAACCCAGTGCTTTGACTTGTAGTAATGGCCGTAGCGCTAACTGGTCTTAATGACGTTATGTGTTCTCCTTCTGTTGCAGTTCCAGAGGCATCAGAGACAAAACCTGCCTGTCTGGATGCGGCTGACGATGGCCCTGTTTGGCTTTCTGTTTCCACGAGAGGCTTTCATTCCCCGCCTGAGAGGAGAGCAGAGATGAAGGGACTCGTTCATAGTCCTCGCCTTGGCCCTTGTTTTCCCCCCACAGAGACGAGGGACCAGACTTTTGAGATGGCACTGTAAGGTGGAACACGGGTTTGGATTTTGTTTTGTTTTGTAAAAGAATATGAAGTTGACATGAAGAAAAACACTGGTCGCCGCTGGACGGAGACTCAATCACGATTTTTTTGTTTTTTGTTTTTTTGCCTCGCCAAGAAGAAGCCATTGTGTTTGAAGAGATATTTTCGAAATATTTGTAAGATTACCTATTTTGTACAGTAAATTGCTCTTTTTATTTGGTATTTCAAGTCTTGAAGGACCTCCATCAGTCCAGGGAATGCCTTATTCTCTCCTGCCACAGTACATAACTCTTTTGCATCAAGGAAATCATAAGAAAGGGATAAATTTAAGATTAGGCCACTTTTTTTTGACAGCAAACTGTGGACATGGACACTTCTGTGCTGAAGTTACTGACTTAAAAACCTTGACAACACAAGGCACATTTCTACTTTATTCTCAGAATAACAGAAAACCCTGTACTTTACTGTTCCACACTGGTTAGTCTGAAAATGGTTGTCATTACATTTTTGCGGTGTTCCACTGGTGTTGCACTGTTGGTCAATTTAGATTCGTGTTTCACCAGCCACCACTATCGGGACATTTTGCCAACCTGTGTCGTCCATCGGCAGTTTTCAGTACCACTCAACAGCGGCGTTGTGACGGGTACCACCCTCCTCATCGTGCACAAATTAGCATCTATCACAGGGCGGACAGTTGCAAAATTGTCACCACTGAAGGGTCCACATCGCAGCGGTGACCTGGTCAGCACCACGGACAGCAGCCCTCTGATCTTTACATCACATAACCCACAGCTAGAAGACGAAATAAAGGCCAATAAGTAAAGAAGTAATAATGGTTGACAATCATATTGAACACAGAATTATTGCTTGCAACCACAGGTGTTGGAGAAATGGAGAATATAGGATATATATATAGAGCCTGTAGGTCTGTGTGGGTGATTAGTCGTGTATTACGCAGTCTCAGTGGCTGTTTTAATCAGTTTTAAGCCCATTAGCAGCATATGGGAACCGACCAGATTCCTTGAAAGGCCAGTGGGCTCCTTCGGAGCTCTGGGCGATTGTTCTACCAATGCTACTCATGTTATTTGAAGAGGCTTCACTGACCCATTTCGTTGATCCAGATCCTGTTGAATTAAAGAATAAATGCATGTATACTTGAATTTAGGTGTACTGAAGATACAAAGATATTGGTCTGCTGTCGTTCAAGTAACTTCAAGACTCTGACATCGTAATCGTGGTTAGAATTTGTGTTTGACCATTACTCTTGCAATTTATGATCGCGTGTTTGTAGTCGTGTGCTCACTGTATCCAAAATTTGAAGTTATTTTGAAACCAAATAACAAGCACAAACTTATCGAAGGGGGAGGAGTGTCACTTGTGGGATCAGGGAACTGTAAACAATCAGACAGCTGGAAGGCTTTTGATGAATTTCATCGTTTTCTTAAGCTTTCCGGGATTTCTTTCTCTGGCTGGATTGACAATCGATGAGTTGATCTGAATATATATATGCAGCAGTTTGTGACCTTTGTTGCATTGCGAGTCGCCTGTGAAAAAGATGAAGTTGTTATCAGCATTTTTCGAGGTTAGCAATATTTAAGCCAGCGGAAGGAGTGAAATCTTAGGGATCATTTGCATTTACAATCAAATTTACATCCATGGAAGAACATTTTTCAAAACATGGCCATCTTTCAGCAATGTCCTCTCAATGTAATACAAATATCTCTTTACTATAAACTCAAACCACTTTGTTACAGATTAATTTTGGCTTCGAGTTACAATGAAATAGATGCATTTTGTGTCAAACTCTTTTTGTTTTTTCACACCAGGTGTAAGTAACTATCTAAAGCACTGAATTGAGAAGTGATATGCTAATTTATGTATGAACATCTCAAGTTCAAATTCAACCTTTTGAAACTGTCTTGTTTTTTTATTTGTTATTTTCTTTTGTTTTCTTTTGTTTTTTTGTTTTTCAAGAATAACTCTTCTGAAGTGCTTTCTTTCACCAAACTGCCAGTGGTACCACTCAACTTGACTGAAAACTTAGTAAAGAGAGCTTCTATACAGCTCCGGAAACATTTTTATCACAACAGTCTGGATATTTCAGAAAGGTCATACATCCTAAGATCGTGCAGCATTTGCCACGACACAGCTGATGTTTTGCAATGTAAGGTTAAAGAAGTAAAAAAAAAAGGTCTTTAAGGAAATGAAATATGTTAAAAACAATCCTGAATAGATCTATTATTTCAGTCTGTTGTAGACTGATAATAATATGAATGTGTTTGAAGACACTGATGGGTTTTCCTTCTCTTTTTCTTTCTTTGTTTTCTTCAGGGAGTAGTTTATAACCGTTTGAAATACCTGATGCTCTTTATGAGCTGTGTCTGCTGAAAGTCATAATTTTTTGGCAGAGTGAGGAGTCGATGCAGGACTGTTTATGATGGTGTTTGTCTTTATTGATATTGTAGACGGCACTAAAACAAGCAGAGAGGCTTTATCAGACAATTTACATTTTCCAAAGCATTTTCACTCAAAATTAAAGTGTGTTACAGATTGTCAGGGAGGGTTTTGTGCTATATAATTATCCGAACCAAAAGTTTGTTTCCTGCAAACACTGAACGCTGAGCCAATTTAAGTAGTCGTACTCTCTGGTCTTCAGTCCAAAGCCAAACGTTCTCACTCTCCTTCTCTAGTCATCCAACTACTCCCTGTCCTTATTAAGAACAAACCTGTTAAGTTTCAGTTTGTTTGATTTCTTTGAAATAATTTATTCTAATTTATTTTGTGTATATTTGCTCAGTGCTACTGTATAGATGCTATCTCAATGTGTACAGTCAGTTTCTTCTCATTGTTGATGTGCATTCAGTTGTGTGTTTTGTGCCTGTGTGTGGGGAGGTTGGACTAAAGCCATGTGCCTCGTGCATTCTCACACGAGCTGTGTGAGTCTTTACAAATCGCATGAACAACAGACAATCAAATGTACAAAATGTGCCTTGTGAGCAACAGACCTGCCACATGATCATCGACTCTTGGTATGATTATCTAAAGACAATGGTCACAGCTCTTTCTTACTTCACTTGGACTCTCTGAGATTAAGATACTACGGGATAGTAGTGGGGGCACAAACAGTATGTAATGTTTTGCCTTGACAGTATATTTCAAGCCAGCTTGGTTCCTCATAACTGCTCACGAGGCACAGGCTCAAACTTTGACATCTCTCAGCACACATGGCGAGGTTCATCACGCAAAACCCTCACAATATCAGAAACGACTGTTTGCAATCAATGTGCACTGTAAAAAATTTTTATACTTGTATATTTTGCGCCTCTCTCTTTTTACTCCTGTGCTGAACTTCCCCTCTAGATTCTTAAATCTTTTTTTAAGATCTTGTAATATGCTGGATTGGCCTAGATCGTCTAGGTTTCTGTGCTTTATTATCTACAATCTAGTAGGGCTGAGGGTTTACATTTTAAGGAGGAATGAGCCACCATGGTGCCCAGTATTATTTGTAAGTGAGATGGGTTGCACAGCCACTCAATAGGTATGATATTGATCTGAGCCTATAGTTACCAACTATAGTTGCAACCCGAACTCAAGTGAAACATTTGTTCTATGTTCAACCTTCAGTGTCTTGAATATCAAATTTCTTCGATCGGTTTTTGAATATCCAAGAAAGAGTGCATCTTTACTGTCAAGTGCTGTGATTTGGTGTTCTTTTTATACATTAAACATGAATTTGCCACAGCTGTTATTGCTATCTTTATAAAAAGATTTTTAGCAAAAGATTTTCCATACCTTTTGTAAAAAGACAAAGAAAGAACTACAACAACACAACTTTTTTTGCTTTTCTACAAATGCTTTTTCAATGTTGTGGCTTTTTTTTTTTTTTTTTAACATATAATTTAATTTTTTGCCAGGTCTGCTGTGTCACTCTCAGTTCAAGGGCTTTTTCGATATATGTAAATGGAGTAAAAATGCATGTCCAACATTCCTGAAAAATCTGTATCTTAAGGGTTTGAATGTAATTTAATGGAGTGAAAACCACAATATCTCTTTTTGATACATGAACTGAACAGTAGATCTTATTTCAAACTCCTATGCACTGTGCAACGGGAGTTCTTATTATCTTTACCTTCACATTGCTTTTTTTTATTTTTAATGTTAAGAGTGGTCTCAAGGATTTCACATTCATGTGTCCTATGAAGTGAGACCCAGTCCAAATGTAGCAGTTTTGTTCAAGCATTGGCTGTGTTATCTTTGGGACTGCTCTGCACGGTTTTCAAACAGCGCAGAACATGGAGCGATGGAGAGATAGGAGGAAGGGGGGGGGGGGTGTTTGTTTTTTTGTTTTGTTTTGTTTTTCTAGTGCAATATGCTGTACATAAGGGCTTGGCTCTCAAAATCTTACAATTTATCTTAATTTCTTTTGTTGTTCAATGGGTACATTGCTGTTTTTTTTTATTTCATTAAAATTTTATGAACAATTCATATTGCTTGTGTTTCCTTTCTGCCCTGCACCAGACAAACAAAAGTCAAGATGTCGAGCAAATAAGCACACAGATTTACTCCCAAAAGCAGCAGGCAAACCTGCGCAAATAATGTAACCATTAAAAAATGAAACATGTCTGTAATTTTCTCTGAGCTCATTATTTGGAAGAAGAAATATCGAGAAAAAAAAAAAAAAAAAAAAAGCAA
>OMLF01005591.1:3400-22516 GCA_900302615.1 Holocentrus rufus | reverse complement strand
TTTCACGTACACACACACACACACACACACACACACACACAGTTGCTTAGATAATTGTATAGCAGATGTTTATTGATCAAAGCATATTGATTGTGAATTAATATTGCTGCAGTTAATAAAATCTGATCTATTTTAAAGAGAAGTTGTTTGGTTTTATTTGCATTATTATTGTTTTAAAGGCTGGTTGCAAGAGTCAGTGTTCAAACTCAAACCTTCGCTGCTCGCTTTAGGAATTTGATGTCTCCTAGATATCAACATTCTTAGGCGAACACCCTTCATGAGACTGCTAATTGTTTGGTTCATTGGTCCCTGATTCCAGGGTGGTGCCCCGTTTTATTATAAATTTTAATAATAATATTTATTATTTTGATAATTAATGATTATCCCTGATAATCATTAATTACTGCCAATAGCCAAACTTGGTTTGCTCCTAAGGCCCAACAGAAACTATGACACTAACAAGTAAAACATTGTATAAAGGATGAAAATAGATGAGCTTTTAGAATGTGCATGAATGAAATATTGAAGATATCTTTGCAGCTGAGCATTACAATTATGAGAGGAGTTTCAGCAGTGGTTATATTCTTGATATACCAGGCCAACTTGTTTGCATTTAATTTCTTCCCTCTGTTCCACTCATTTTTATAGAGTACCCATCACTGTTCAAAAAATTTGACATTTTCTACAATTATTATTCTTGCCCTGCTGATCTACCTATTATATGTGTTTACTTATTTCTTTGAAATATTACAATCAAATTCCAATACAAGCATAAAATCATAATCATAATTATCATGCACAATGTGCTAATGATACACTTAGAGTGCCTTATAATGCTTCATGAGCACCACCTCAAGTAACTTTACCCAAATCACTGCTGTCAAAACCTTCAGCCTTAGGGAGAGTATACTGTATAAGTTCTTAATCTCAAAAAGTGTTTGAAAATGGAATAATCTAATATAAGGTGGTGATCCAACTTTAATTTCTGGGCTCGGCGCAGCTTCAGTGTATAGCAGGCAATGCTTTTTACCAGCAACAAAACCCCCGGCCAGCCTACCAGTCCTGCTGCCAATCAGAAAACCTCCTGAGGCGTGAAAGCGCCGTCATTCACAATTGCTGACTCCAGATTCACCCATAGAGTTCATCATACCTCCCATTCCTTGATTGCTGCCATAAACAAACCTAGTATCACTGATCTCCAACTCTCGCCCAAGGCAACGTGTCAGCAGGAAGCGGCTGGCAATTGCAGTGTTACTCACACAATACTCTCTGACGTCTGAGTCCCAATCAATGACTCCTAAGTCAGAAGGGAAGCAGCAGTAGCTCTAGCAGCAGCAGGAACTCAGAGTGCAGTATCTTATTACCGTTACAGTCAGTTACTATCAACCAGCCCCATACTGGGAGTAAAGCTCTGACTCACAAAGTGATGGGTTTTACAATGAGCAAACAGAGACACACTCATTCCCCAGAGTACTTTGATGTGTTCTCTATTTTTTTCCAGTACGGAGATGCAGGATACGACAGCGCTGTGATTCTTAATTCCCTTTGGTGGAATATACTGTGGAATGCTAATGTGGCTCACCGCCAAGCGCTCTGACAGATTTGGGCTGCTGGCGACAGATCCAGCCCCTTGTTTCCCTGATTGATTTCGCTATATTGAATTTGCAATCAAGACTTGATAAAAGCACACAGCATGACGGCAGCCTTCCTCTTGCTAAAACTGACTTGGGTCAAATGACGCCACGCTGGTGGATTGCATATTGAATAATTAAGGCACAATAGGGCATAATATAGGCAAAGTAATTCAATGATTTCAGTTGATTATGGGATTTTTAAACATCAATATGTAACAATGTCAAATTTTAGTGTTACCACAGGTACTGCTGGTGCCAGTGTTTCTCAAAGTCAGAGGAATACTTTTTCTGACCTACCAAGAAGGAGACAAGATGTTTGATGCCATTTTTACCTCTGTACCTCCACTGCTTCGGTTCCTATGAATAGCATTTCATGTTAGCTTAGCAAAAAGACTTGAAGTCTACAGGAGTCATTAGCCTGGCTCCATCAAAGTGAAAAAAATAAACCATACAGCAACTCTGAAGCTGTCTTATTTACACAATATATCGTGTATATTTGAAATACACATGTTTTTAAAAATGAGAGTAATTTTAGGAGAAGTTAGATTGTAGGAACCATAACTGCTGAACACATGTATCCTTCTGTCTAACTTCCATTTACCATCTAACTTCTCCTGAAACGACTCCTCTTTTCAAAAAAAATCATCTATATCCAATGCACATGATAACATTGTGTAAATAAAACAGCTTTAGAGTTGCTGCAAGGTTTAGTTTTTTTCACTATGACTGAGGCAGGCTAATGACTCATGTAAACTAGAAGTTTTTGTGCTAAGTTAACACCAAATGCTACCCATAGGAACCAAGAAAAATGTTCTAACTTTTTTCCCAAAATGTCAAAGTATTCCTTTAAGACTAAATTTCTCATAAGCCCCACTGCTGAAGAAAATAAGATTAATAGATGAGATTTTTACAGCTGGCATTGCCTGGCATGCTTTAGCTCCAGTTGTGCTGGAAGAACAGTGCCTTGCTCCTGTGTTGTGCTGCTCAGAAAACTCCCTTTGTGCTGTGAAGCAATTCAGCAGATATGTGACCCAGTGGCACACAATCTAAAATGTAGTGAAGAGGGTTTCTGATGGTTTATTATACTATCCTGTAATTATATTCATGTCTCTACACTGACAAGGTAATGATTTTGTGATGTTGAAAATGCTACATGTAGCAACTTTAAAATGACAGTATATCATTAAAATTACATCACTGTGAATTTGTCCACTGCAAGACCCCTACGTAGGTACAGTATTTAGTTTTTGCAAAGAGAAGGTGCTGGTTTGAGCCTCACCATGACTGTTGCAACGAGACGTCTCCACCATGCGGTTGTCCTGGTCGTAACACACCATGGCCTGGTAGCGGTATCCTTGGCCACACTCCTTGATGTCACCTTGAACCTTCATGCCCAGCTGACCCTCCATGCGGCCTCCCTCCGGCAGGACGCAGTCAGACCAGTTGCCCACAGGCTGGGCGTTGTATTTGTTGCAGGGGCAGTACTGGGTCTCAGTCAGTGGATATATTTGATTGTTCTTACACTGGTCGCGCTTTTTGCTCTTCCCTGCAGAAGAGGAGACATAGCATGTGTGTTTTAACCAATAACTTTAGGACTGTGCGATACCGTGGCCACTGTCACTAGTGTGCTGTGGTCATAGTAAAGAGGACACAGGCTAATGCTAAACAATAAACATCCTTGTTTTCTCCTTGTTCCATTGAACAGAGTGAATATTTAAATGTATAGCATGTAAGGAAAAGTGGTACTGTTCAGGTGCAAGTTTGTATATTTGAAAGAGTCATTGAGCATATCTTTACAATTTGTTGTCTTTGAAAAATAACTTTTGACAATTGATTGGACAGTTATTTGCCCAGTCATAGTTCTGATATGATTCTTAAGTGGCTGTTCAAAACTAAAGTTTTAAATAAACTGATAGAAACACTAGAGGAGTGTCGAGTTTTATACTAAATAAATTAATTGAAAATTAATTGAAAATTAATTGAAAAATTAAGTATTTTTCAACCATGGCCATATTTAATGTTGATGCCCATAATTTATAACTGTACATAACATAACATCACTGCTAGCATTAGTTATGAGAAATGCTTTTTTTCAAAAACCATTAGAAATGTCCTTTATGAAACTCACAGTACAGTGAAATATGTTTGCCCACCTAAAAAAAGGAAGGAAGAGGGTTTCTGAGGCTGAGAATGAGTCTCCTGTTGCACTGGGACTTGGACCTCTTGTCACTAAAGCTCGTGGTGTGGTTGTGCTATATGTACGGCTTAAAAATACCTGATCCATCCTTTAACACTGATCAGTTTCCTCTGCACTTTACTCATTCACAAGGTATAACATAACAAGGCATAACAAAGACACAACAGGAGTGCACTGGAAGCTTAAGAGCTTATCCCATATAATCCTACAGAAATTCATCAGACCATACAAACTTCAGTTCTTCTGGGAGAGCAGTGGCAGCTTACAGGTAAGAGACTCGGACTTGTGAATCTCTGGACCAGCTAGGAAAATGTGGATAAAGTAACTATGCAACACTCTTCCCTCCTTGCCCTTAGCAAAGCACTGAACCCCCAGCGGCACCAGTGGAGCTGCTCAGAGGCACTAAATGAATGTGGAACAAGGAGTTGCTGGAGAGGAGCATGGAGCTGTCTCAGTCGACCTTACCTGGATAAATAAGCATTAAAATAAAATAGAGTAAAATATTCCAATTCAGTGACCTTACCCCGAAGGCTGATGAAGTCACAGCGAAGTTAAAAACTGTCACTCACCCACCAGCATCCTCTTGCGGGTCCTGACGCCCACACAGTCGGCTGTGCAGGAGGAAAACTTGGACCAACTGCTGAGTTGACAGTCCTCCTGGCAGGGCAGCTGGCAGGGTTGGGTGAGAGGCGGCATGGAGCTGGCAAACTTAAGACAAGCTCCGATGTCTGCTTGCCCACCGTCCTGCTTCCGGCATGAAACAGCTACAAGGGCAAAGAAGTGAATGAAATTTGTGAGGACGTAGGATTTTCTTTTGTTACTAGTGTTAGCATGAAGCATACTATCACACAACATGCTGATGGAAAACTCACTTCCACTAGGACTGATTTTGCTGTCTATCTTCTGATTACTAAATAGCTAAGATGACCGACTGGACAATCTCTCAGAAAACACACTGCATTCATTCAACTTGAAACTGTGTTTTAACTATCATGTCTTATTCTAAGTCACAATGGCTGGAGTTTTAAGGGGATTCACAAGCTATTGGCAGCTCAGATGGATCAAAGCCTGCATGGGTGAACATATCTCAATCAATACAAAATGTCATTATCTAAACAGCCATTCATCTTCCTTTCTCTTGCTCTTCTCTTCTAATTTACACACACACACACACAGAGGAAACAGTTACGAAAATGTAAGTGAGGGCTGTAAAATGCCTATTGCCTTCCGCACAGACTGTATTGAGTGAGTGGGTGAAAAGTAAGAGGGTTGTATTGAATTCTCTGCCTCTCTGTCTCTCTAGCTAAGAGTATACTATTACAGGTAATGGTACATAATGACAAGAGCCCCCCCAAGATGGAGGGCCAGGATGCTAATCATTGGAATCAGATAATGGCTTCTGTCTCTAAGAATTTAATAGGAGTCTAAGTGTGTGCAAGTCTAACACTGAAGTAAAGCTGTCTGCCTCCTCTGAAATCAGACATTACTGCCTTGTAGAACCTCATATCCTAATCCCTAGTACAAGAACTCTTAAAGGACTGCAGTGCGTATTTTAGAGACTGTCCTATTGGGTTAGGGTTAGTTAGGCTTAGGTGATGAGTGCAAAGACACTGTGCTGCTCCATGTTAAACTAGGGTGAGTTATAGATGGTGACTTGCATTATACACAGTAAGAACACTGACCTTTTGTAAGAGAAAGTTATCAGTGGCTTTTATTATATGGCCTGTAGATTCATATATTTTAAAAGCAATTAACTCTATTAATATCACCTTGTTTATTTTCAGCAGGCTACACAGGAGCTACAGACACCTAGCTATGGTGTCACTTCAACACATTATATATGAAGTGTAAATTGGCTTTTAGCCATACATGCTTTTGCAATGTCTGCCAACTCCCTGTGAAAACAAGCATGTTGTCCCTGGTTGTTCAAAACATCATTTTCTGTCATATTTTGTGTAAATTGGACCAGACTGCAAGACTATATATCCGGTGAAATGACTTGCTCTTTAGATTTAGGGCACTCTTGAAACAATGCTAGTGGTCAACTGTCACTCAGCATGGTGTATGATTAAAGAAATACGTTTTGGGCAAAATACTCTTTCTCTGACTTACCCAGACTGAGACGAGATGTTTGATACCATTTTCACCTCTGTACGTCCACTGGTTCAGTTCCTGTGGGTAGCATTTCATTTCATGTTCCTATGGGTAGCATTTCATGGGTAACATAAAGACTTGAAGTCTATGGGAGTCATTAGCCTAGCTCTGTCAAAGTAAAAAAAAGTCTTTATGCTAACCATCGGAACCAAACCAGTGGACATACAGAGGTGAAAATTGCATCGAACATCTTGTCTCAGTCTGGGTAAGTCGGAAAAAGAGTATTTTGCCCAAAGTGTTGGAGTATTGCTTTAAGGGTTAGCATGGAGCAACAGAGCCAATAGTCTACCCAGGATGGATGATTTTGGTGTCTATGTTCATATCAGTTGATGCCCTGTTGAGAGATACTGTTCAGTGTGAAAAAAGCAGTAGAATGCAGCTTTGAACGTTTTCCCTCCAAGTTAGTGCAACTTGAGCAACGGTGCAGCAGTTTATTGTGGCTCTACCGGCCCTCATGTCTGCTATTAAATGGCATTATATTGCTTTTACAAGGTGTGCCTCTTCAGAATAACTGCTCCAGTGAATACATTTAATGCAAAGCATCCACTGGATAATATGCTCTGACATTTAAACCTCCACTTCAGTCAGCTATTGGTACTAGTGGAGCTGAGGGGGTGAGCTTGAGACCACTTCGAACTTGTGTAACATCCACATCCCTCTCCTGAGTCCTGCAACATTTACAGCAAGATTAAAGTTGCATGCAGCCCAAGGTGCTGCTTTGATGCCAACTCCCTCCTCTCATGCTGCTCCAAAGAGAGTGTGTACATGGAAGGATCTGATCAAGGGTCCTATGGATTCCCAGAGCAACATCTCAGACTGAAGCCTTTTCCTCCTGACTGCTCTTGGCTACGCTGCTCTTTCTTGCAGGCCAACTGTCAATTATCCTGCTCTGTTTAACAAATGTTTTGAGAAAAGAGGAAAATTTGATCACATGAACAGGTTGAACTATGAATGCTTTAAATCTCTTTTTCAATACAGTTTAAATATAACCATCCAGGAAAGAACAGTCAGAAATGTTATTGATATTATCAGTGTATGAGTGTGGCTGTCCTCACCCCGGGCCTGCAGGCCTGGCCCACAGGTCTCCTGAGCACTAGGACTGTCCTGCCGAACTGACCATGGCACCAGCTGACATCGTCTCCACTTGTGGGTTTTCCATCTGTGGAGGAGTCAGAGCAAATAGAGGTGGCTTGAGTGCTGATGAGACAGTGTCAATCAAGAGCTGACCCCCAGCTGATTGTTTTCCAGCAATACAACACTGTTGGGTATTCCCCAAATAAGTATTAGATGGACATTGAAAGCTTGGAGACATGACATTACAATTTATTTTACAGGACAGCCTTTTTTGGATTAACAAACACCATTCAGTCTCTTATGTGCCTGTTGAATAGCAACTTAAAATCTGCCTAAAATTCATTCCACATATTTACTATATACAGTAAGATAAAAGCTATAACAAAAACAACCTCTCTATCCATGTAGTCCAGAAATCCAACAGATTCTTCATACGTCTCAATAAATCTCAGACTATTGACAACATGAAACAAAGTTGTTTTGCTTTGGACAAATTCTGGATTACACTCAATTTCTTGATAAAATCCACCAAATTTGACCTTTCATGAAAACATTATCTTCAATGATTCCCTTTGTGAGGAATAAACACATTTTACTGTCATTTTAAGAAATTTCTGTTTGTCTACTTAGGGGAAAGGGTAATGACTGAATAATTGTTGACATTGAAAATAAACATTTACATACATACAGCATGTCTCTCTCTCTTTCATAGTTTTTATTTGTTAATACAAATTTAGTTAATCTAGTTTCTCAGTGTTAATCTCAGTGTTAATGGTGCTTGCAGATGCTGAAATGTTAAAATAAATAAATAAATAAATAAAAGAAACACCCTCAAGAGGGAGAATGATGTCAGACCTTCATAAAGAGGTCTAGGCAAAGCCCCAAACTTTCTGGGCTTAGCCCCAGATCTTTTCAAAAACTAGCAACGCCCCTGTTCTATCATCATTCAGGGTTCCCACACTGTGTTAAATGTAAAATCCTCTGATTTTTCCATGAATTTCTATGATGAAAACACCAAATTTCAATGACTTGTATAAAGGTACCATGACATTTTTTTTCCTTGACCAAAATTTTAAAAGCACTTCAGAGGTCTGATTAAAGTTCATCTTTCTGTTTTATTCTGTGGGGGAAGTGAACATATTTGACAAATAACTAGTTATTGATTTTCTTTTAAATTAAGGCAGACAAAATATTCCATGACTTATTCCAAGAACTTTCTAAATCCCCTGACTTTCCCTGCCTGGAATAGACTTTTCAAAATTCCACGACTTTCCAGATATTCTATGACCAGAGGGAGCCCTGGTCATTGCCAGTGCAACGCTCCTCTTCTTCTATGGTCCAAGCCATTCAGGCCAACATGGTGGTGTCAATGGCAAGAAACCTAAGCTATGTCAGTTAAAACAGTTCATTCTAAAATTATGAAACCCTTTGATTCTTTGTCTCATGTGAGTGTAAAATTTGTAATTATTTAAATTTGTTTAGAAACTGAAAATGTGTTCAGGAAGGGCTTTCCAATGATATTATAGCACTAATTTTTGGCCAAATGTCCTTCATGCCCCTTTCATGCCAAACCTATGTTTGTCATGCATAGTGAATAATGTCAGCAGGTTTATATGATGGAAAGGACTGATTACCTGTAGCCTTGACAGACAGATGGAGCGTCACACTCTCTCTCCTGGTTAAGCACCTCAGGACAGTCCTGTCCTCCATTGGCAGGTAACTGGATGACTATGCGCTTCCTGTATTGCTTCTTCTTAGTGTTACCACCTTAGGAGTGCCATGAGAAAACACATTCATATATACTCATAAAACACATACCTAAACAACTGCCTGCAATCTTTTCCAGATCTGGTGTAAGGTAAAGGAAATAACCCTGAAATACATGGGTTTATGGGTACAGGGAACCATATATTGAAATCTGATAACCAATAGTTCTTAACATTTCTACAACCTAGTATAACAAACACAAACACAATCATTTATTTGTTTGAATCAATATCTTTGACTCCCTGCCAAAGCATATGGCCAAAACTTGTTAGACTTTATACCTCTTTTAAAGGTTGAATGGAACTATGCTGGTCATCTTGTTTGGTGGGGTGTGTCCGTGTGTCTGTCTGCAGCTAACCTCTCAAACTACTGGGCCTAGAAAGCTAAACCTTTTTTGTGCACAGTATGACTATGATGGAGAACCTCTTGTGGTTGAAGTGATTCAAAAACTTCGAAAAACATTTGTTCTTGCTACTTCCACTCCCTCACTCCATTCATTGTCTTGCTCACTCGACCATTGCTCTCTCTCCGCATACTACTGGGCCTATCAGCACAACAGTCTATTTCTTTATCCTATTGTGGCTGTGTTCACTCCAATCATGGGTGAAAAAAATCCAGGATGTGCCTTGTGTTTTCTGGTTGAGTTTGTAAAACACACTGCTGATGAAGAAAGTGAACAGAACACAGAGCAGACACACAGGAGAACAACACTGTAAAAAGTGTCAGAGGCTGATGGGATATGTCAACAAGCGGGGGTTAAAATAGGTTCAACAGTCTGATGCTTCACCACTGTGAAACATGAAGTGTAAAACAGCCGTCACTGTTTCATACGTCAGAGGACTAATCTGCCTAATCGTCTCTGGTCTTTGGACGAGGGACAAGATCAAAGCCGTCATGGAAAACCCCTCTCACCCCTCTCACCCCTCTACAACCAGTTGTGGCACAAAGCAACAACAACTATCTGTTGTATATAGACACTGTGTCCGTACACATGGAGGAGGTCTGCACTCTACTAAGTGGCCTCTTCTAGTCAATTCATAGAAAGAGTGCATTGGTCTTGTTGTTTCTTCTGAACCAACATCTATCTAGCCTTGAAATATAAAGCTATATATCATCTAACAATTCACCATTTTCACAGTTTGGTTTGTACTTTGGTTTAAAGGCCATGGATCAGTTTGTATCATGATTTGGTTTGAAAAAACTGAGCCGACTAAGAAGTTTTTTTCTTTTTAATTGAAACTTACACCAAAGGTTCAAAACAAAGACATGAATGTTTTTTTCTCAGTGTTCAAAAGGTTATGCAACAGAATGTGCTCATATGCAGCTCATGGAAAAGTCAGTTATTAGGCCTAGCATTATTATTAATCAAAGCATTGTTCAGTGTTCCACATTATGAATGTATACGTCAAAACTTCACATCATGCTCAAAAAAATTAATTAATTAATTAAAAAATAAAACACACAGTTCACCAAAGATGCATGGTTCAGTGAACCAAGGCCTGCAGACTTGAGTCTTTTGTGCTGATTTTTAGCAATATTTCATTCAACATTTCAGTGTGAAAGGAATGTAATGAAGCACACTTGGCCTCTATCTTTCTGTGCTGTATTGTCTGCTCAGCCTCTGCTTGAAACAACCCCTTCTCACAGAGGCTAATAAAATCAAGTTGAATATTGATTACTATCTCCATCATCTGCTCTGCGGTGTCCGAGGCATCTCTGTGGGTGGCAGAGGTTATTGCCTTTACAGGAAGTCCACGTCTATATCTGCACTATCACATTGCAGTGTAGTGAATCATGCTGGCAACTACTTTATTGAGAGCTGTGTCGGTTCACAGAAATATCATGCATGAATGTAAAGCCTTCAGATGGCAAATGGCTAGAAAAGCAGATGAGCGAGCTCCCAAGTCCTTGAGGCAGAAGGATACCCAAATATGGAAAACAGATGATGGAGTGATTAAAAAGATTTGCCCAGCAGATGCTTCTGGAGAGTAACCATGCCAGTACATACAGAAAATCACTCAAGGGAGTGACAGCCACACAAATGTCTAATTATATGTCTAACACTAATGCTAACAAGTGTTTTGGAGCTCTTAACACAGCTGATTTGAGTGGCACATAGATTCCAAATTTTCCAACGTGATTACAGCATTTCTTTTTGCTTGGCAACACTGCATTTACGTAGCATTTGTAGAACATGCACGTGGCATTCTGTCTGAATGTGCATAATGATTTTATTATGTGATTGTTGATCAGTAGGCTTCACTAATTGCATTCTACTGTGGAACACACACATGCTTATGTGACTTTCCTCCCTTGACATTGCTGCATTTAGCCCTGTGCAGCATCCTGCAAAGCCTCACCTTCTGTACTGAAGCCAATAAAGAGCTGTAGCTATACCTGCTTGGCATGACGATGGGCAGGGGCTCCAGTCACTGTATGGGGTGATGATACAGTCTCTCTTGCACGGCAGCAGGCAGGGTCTGACGGTGTCTGGGCGCAGGCTCTCCGGACACCTGAAAGTACATCATTGAGATGCTCAGACACACACAATCACGGTAACACCCTTGAGATAGAGATGATAGAGATGTGCTGGTTTGGTGCCAAAGAAACCATACGGGGCGGAGACTCCCTTATGTGTCTGACTTTAGCACTGACTCCTTTTGTGAGATAGTACCTGTGTGTGTGTGTGTGTGTGTGTGTGTGTGTGTGCCTGTGCATGTGCATATATTGAAATAAATATAAAATAGATAAAAGTATATCTCTCTGAACACCTAAATTCCTCCATACATCCTGTGTAGCTCATGATTTTCGCCCTCTGAAAACTTCTCTTGTCATCTTTGTAAAACCAGAGGATGTTGCAAATTAGCAAACGGTTAAGTTATGCTAGTGGGGTTGGACAGCAGGAGTCTGGATAACTGAGGGTTTTATTTGATGTGTCTTTAGATGGTGAATGTGCTAGCATAGCAACAACAAAAAATGTTAAGATAAAAATGATCCTCTCAGACAAATCAGAAGAACAATATGAGCACGACACAGAATTAATGGCAAATCACAAATCTCTAGAAATGGTTTCAGAATATGTAAATGGAAACATGACCAGGGATATTTGCTTCTAAAATGCAGCCATTAGTTTTCCCTAATGGCTGCTTGTGTTTGCTGGTGGCTGTCCACATGTCCTGGCCACAGCTGGCACAGCGGGTTATACTGGGTGCCCCTCTCCATTGATGTGACTGTGTTTCCCAGGGCAGCGTGCTCACTGCTCAGCATGTAACAGTAGGGTTAGGAGAAACCACGGGTATAAAGCGGGATTAATTTCCATACCCAGCATGGGGGCTGGCAGGGTTTGCCTGCCTAGTGCTGCTCTACTGCCAGAATAACGCTGCCATTCTGTTGAATAAATAAATCGATAATTCATGCTCCCAGCAGACACTTTCAGGGCAGAAATGCATACTTAAAACAACTGGCCAAGAGCTCATCAGCTAACACATCTGCCAGACCCCAGCGACAACAGACTGACCAAGAGACCAACTGGGAGAAAGTGACATCTATGAACAAAGTCTGGGACAAGAAAAAAAAAAAAAAGAAAAAGGTGGCTCCTGCAATTTTCATATGCTTCCATCTCGCAGCCTATACTTCTGAAGCGCTGAATATGAGTCCTATTAGAAATAAAATTAGCCAAAGCCTAGCTAGCTGGCTGCTAAGCAGAAATGGAAATTCAGAGAGATATTTTCAATTCAACTCTTTCAGAACTTTGCACAATTCATTCCGTGACAAGCGAGACATCTTTTGTGTCTTTTGGTGTCTTCTTTCACTGGTTTCGTAGGCATATCATCCATGCTAGCTAGGTGTCTTGGTTGTTTCCAAGGGGAATACATTTTGGTGAACACTGTGTCATGATTGGTTGAATACCTACGTCGAATACTCTCCAAATACTCTACAAAGAGTTTTTCTGGTGGAAGATGACAGCTTCCCCTCCTCAAATTTTAACAGGCTGAATTCAGACTTATCTATGGAGCATTGGAAGATTGTGGAAGAGACTTGGCTTGAGTGACTAGTACAAATTAAATCATTATCACTGAAGCCTTGCTGATAATGTCTTTACCTGAGTCAATATCTGTAAGACAAATGTGCTGTGACTTTCAGTGACTATTTGACTGAAATTGCTGATTATTTGTGTCTTCAATTTTATTATTCTATAAAAAAGCATTAGCATGGGACACCAAAAGTCTCCACTGAAACACAACACAATGATATTAACTCTAATGGTAACCTTTATATTAATATAATACCATTACTTTGATACCATTTCAGCAATTAATAAATTACTACTACTACAATACATATCATACTAGACACATATTGCATATCAATATACACCAATATTTACCAGAAGGTTGGGTGACACCCATGAAAATCCCTTAAACCCAACCTAAACTCCCTTCATAATGAATTAGGGGGGCAGGACTTACTTTTTGGGAGGCACCTGGCCCACGTTGACCCGGACACAAATGACTTTGCGGGTCTGCATCCCGACTGAGCAGGAGGCGTCGTCACCTCTTGCACGGCCCACAGAGGTGTTGGTGGCAGGGATGGAGGAGTCCTCTATGCACTGGCCCCACGGGCCTGTCTGCCAATGGTACACAGTGCAGGGGTGGTCGTTACAACTCCTCACCTCCTGCAGGGCACTGATGTTTGGGCACTGGATTCCACCTGACAAGTACACAGTGCACACCAGTGTTAATCGTAGCGGTACTACAGACAGTAGTGGGATATCAGGCTACTGCCGATACCCATAAAAAGGAGAAATCAGTTTATGCCCTTGCCCTTTCTGAGCCGAAGGGATTTAATTAAAAAAAAATAAAAGAAAGGCAGTAGGTTGGAATGCCTCTTGCTTGGGGTTGGCTGCTTTTTCAATAAAGAAATGGTGCTCTGGTAATGTTTTGTAAAAATAAGAAATCCAAGACACTCCAAAAACCCGTTCACAGTCTTTTGGACTCCCGACTTTCATAAAGATATCTTGGATGTCTCCTTTTCTCACTTGATTTCATTTTAGCTATGCCAGAAAGGGAAAATCTATGCAGATAAGTTGACTCCACAGCTCTCAATTAGTGGCAACGAGAAGTTTTCTCTCTGCTGCAGCCCTGCTTTGTGATTTACATTGCCAAGGTAGCTGTAATTTTACATACAAATCTTGCCTGATGCAGGTTTAATGTGACAATTACAGAATAGAGATGGTCTGGCATGAGGGTATTGTATATTTCTCATTCACTCCTTTCCCTTTGCCAGTTTTCCCTTCACATCCCATGCTGTGTGAGTCTATGTGCAGCACTACAGATTAACTTTTAGCTTTGATTTCCCCCTCACTTGGTGGAAAAGAAACAAGACTAAAGCAGCTTGAGAGGTAAAGCGGCAGGTCTCTAGGGGACACACAGCCTAGAGGATTGACAGAGATGAGTTGACCCTGGGGCACTACGTCTATACAAAGCCAAGATCCTGGACATGGACCCAGGTGGGGTTTGTACACCATGTGACCCTGCTCTCCACAAAACCTTGTCATTAGCAGCCGCCTTCACCTTGGGAAAAGAAAACCCCCAAGGAGAAGGTCAGCCATTAGCACCGCAGAAGGCACTGAACGACATCTACCAGTCATTGATGGAGCAGCTGAACCGGACATGAGGAAGAGCCTCAGAAAGAAGATATGACTGACCTCTATGTAAGGGGTGCAGGGGCGATGTCCTTCAGAGGCTAATTTATTGAAGATATTATTGGATTTCATCCCAACGTTCATTTTTCAGGCATCAAGCTCATTAACAGAGAGTCGGACATGCCATTATTGATGCACCAGTTAATGAAATAGACATTTGACTGTTAAATATTTAAGCACTACCAATTAAACTATCAAGGCATGTTGAAAAATGCTCTCAAATCTCTGTTCCCATACACTACAGACATATTACAGACATACAGTACACACTGCAAAATCTTTCAGCAATCCACTTTGTATCATTGTCTCTGCCATCACATTGTTTGCTATGTGGATCATGCAGTTCTTTACTCAACTGTATCTTGTCAACCCCATAATCCCTTCTGTCATTACCAATGTTTGTCCTGCCCTGAATAATTATCTTGTACCAGCATCAGTAATGCTCAAGCACTCCTATCACAGTGTTTAATGTGAGTTTGTCAAAGCAACTATAGTGTGCAATTTCATACAGCTTATACATCAATATTTTTAGTTTAATATTTTAGGTTTACATGTATTTTCATTATATATGCCACATATTTCATACTGAAATGAAGATATGCTATATCTATTTCCTCTTTTCCCCATTAAGTCATCTCTTTGTTTTCCACTAATTTTCCATTATTTCACATTGATACATTATACTTAATGTGTAGAAACAGTACTGGTTGCATGTTTATATAACTCCAATTTGCTTTACTCTTATTCATTTTCTCTTTTTTAGATGCAAAGCACCTCTGTGAGCTGTAGGTGCAACTCAGTCACTCTTTAACTCACTCACAGCATCACAGTTTGCTATATGTGGGCTTCATTTGGATGTGCTGGCTTACAGCTTCTTACACAGCAGTGAAGGTGGAGCAAAGCATTTTTGGTTCTTCATGAAAAAATCATCAAAATCATCTTTGCACTTCTGCAAGTATGACAGTTTCACCATGATTTAGCTATAATACGTGCTGCTGGGTCAGATTGCCAAAAGCAGGGTATGCCGTTCCGTTTTGGAGCACACCTAATCATTCAGGAAGCAGCTTCACCCAACATGCATCTAAAATACAGCTTCATCTGCTATTAAGTTGACTGCATGCACAGGCTTTGTCTTATCGGTTATCTGTTTATCTAGTTATTTATGTCTCGGCTCATTTCACTGACAACATTTTAATTGTGAATTATATCACACTGAAAGTTCCTGTACGTCCGCCTTTCAGTGTGCATATCTGGGCAGAGCACAGCATCACAAGTCAGCATTCCCTGGAGGTGTGCCTTGACTCGCTTTAATAGACAATGCCTGTATTTTATTTCAGAAATTTTATTTATGCCAAAAATGCTCATTTATAAATTATTCAGTGATAATTTTTCAAAGGATAAAAAACATGGTAAAGCTATGTTTCACACATAAATCCTAGCAGAACATAGGTGCAAATAAAGAGAGGTGCTTCACATCAATGACATCATAAGTCCTTGTTCTTTGATGTATCCTATTACTATTTGCTCCTGCAACAAGCGGATTTTCCAGCAGGGATTATTAGTGTTTCTTCTGATCTAATCTTAAAGGTACAGCAGTAAACTTCAGCAGATAATTATTTGAAATGATTTCAGGACTGGGTTGAATACTCAATTCTAATAGGTCAACGAAGGCATTCTGCGGTTGTTCAGTTCCAAATAGGTGATCTTTGTCATGACCTATCCCTCAATTAATGAGCTCCATAAAGTCTTGCTATGTGTTGTGAGCTTTTGTTAGCAAGTATGCAGAAGAAGAACTCCAGTCAATAGCCAACCTGCAACACCTAATGTCAAGAAAATATTACAACTTCTAACTTCCTTGACTGCATTTTTCATAAAGTAAAGCCAAGTAATAATCCATTCAGGCATAATCCATTCAGAGGTGGTCTTCTATCAAAGGTCATTATTTTTCAATACAAGACCACCATGCTGTGGCCTGTCTTACATGGCATAGGCCGCTACTCTTCACTACTTCTTTTAACTCTTAAGTTTGGATTCATCCCTTCCTAAAAAGTGGATCAGGTGACCCAACAGTGACCACAGCAGAATTTCATTTGGCCAAAAGAGTGAATCTAAAGATTCTCAGTTAGTGAAGATGGGATAGTTGTCTCTGTTCCAGCCTCATTTTGTAATTTAGACTCTGAAGATGGGTAGACTGTTGCATACAAATCTCAGCCAACTCACCATCTCAACTCTGGACACAGACTTGAATCTTTGTGGATTCCCTCTCTATCCCTAATCCTCCCTCTACTCCACTGTGTGACCCACGCTGAACGTTGAGGCTGCTTCAGCAGCGAGCTTTTGTCTCAGCTTGCTGCAGCAGATGGCCAGAAGACGTCTGAGGGACCTGACGCTGTATTCAACACACGCCGCATCAGCGTGCCTGGCTCAGTGCTCTGCTGCATGTCGTCCATCGAACACTGAAACAGAGTCTGCCTCCTGAATGGTAGGAAAGCTAATAAACGAGGCGCAACATGCAGGCTGATAGTGTTCTGGCATGGGCATCCTCCTCAAGCCCAGCATGTGTGAGGAGGAGTATCCATTCACAAAGAAATCCATTATGTATGAGGCATTTCCTTACTCTAGCATGGACGCCGTGTTGCGAATATGCCAAAGACAGTGTGTCATGCAATGTGGTCCAGGAGTCAGATGACAAGAGCTGTTAAAATGATAGCAGGGCTATAAAAGATAAAGTTCTGATCTGCTGCCAACCCAGACGCAAACCATCTGTGCAGCCTCTCATTTTTTTCTCATAACAGGGTTTGGTGGGAATAGCTCAGTTCTCATGGTGTGATTGGCAGCTTGGAGGGTTGGGCTTTAACCCAGAGGCACTCACTTCAGTATCATTCCATTACCACTAACACACACACTTCCACAGCTTTCCTAACCTTGGGGTTTGAATCACTTAACACGAAGAAATGCTCATTACTTGAACTACGTTGCTTTTTTATATTCTACGGGCATGGGAATTATGCTGGACCAGCAGATCAAGGGGAAGACACTGTATCTAGGTAGCCATATTTCTATTTCCCACTAGTTAAACATATGTCTACATACTACATCAGCAAGAATTGCTTAGATCTGCTACTATTGCCTAAGAAAACTGGATGTGAATATACCAAAGATCGGAGGGACCATTGGCAGCAGGGAGGCACCTTGAGGAGAAGTAAATGCAAAGTCGTTATGAATTCTGCAGGCATCCACACATTTTTTATAAAGGCAAGAACAATGACTCTGTTAAGACATTAAAGTTTCATGTCATGAAGACAAACACTGGGTATCAATCTTACAACAGCTACTGTATACAGGCTGGTTATCCTTTCAGTCCACCTCCTTACCCTGCATCACAGTAACCCACGCCACAACCTTTGCAGTTGCTGTAGAGGAACACAGAATAATTCATATCACTTTCACATTGTGCTTGCAGTAGAAGCAAATGCACATGCAACAGAGGTTTGAATACCTGCACAAGAAGCACTGTAGCATGAAACTGATATGGCTTTTAAAGGCCAGTGCCGATCTTTTCAAGTAGCTGTGCCGATGTTCAGTATCTTTAAATTGGAACATTTTTACGGCAAAGACAACATTCATTGTAATTCTTATTAGGGTGGGGAACACCCTGAAAAAAAACATTCATACCTGTACCACATCAGCTTCTTTTCTGATTGATTCTTTTTAAGTGTGATCTAGGTAATCTCGCCTCTGAGACGTGCTTTGCAATCACGAGCCATAGAAATAAGTCTGACTTGAAATATTACATATTAAATATTCAATATAAAATTAATTTAAAATCATTTAAGATGATTAAAATGATTGAAAATATGATTATCTAAGGAGAAAATAGTTAAACGGACATTACTAATGGAGAGACTGTCGCACCCATCCTTTTTTTTTTTTTTTTTTTGAAGTTGCAGGTCTGTTTCTGAGTTTTTTTTTTGCTGGTCAAAACATCTGATAAAAACAGATTCATTATCCATGACGAGGGAGGAACCCCCATCTTATCAGAGGCAGATAACATCTGATTTTTAATAAAAAGCCATTATCAGCCCCTTGTATCGGCAAAACCGCTTTATCGGCCTGACCCTAACTTTGTATCTGATGCTGCTTTGTTCTCTGCTCTCGTGTTCAGTGTGTTCTACCTTCTCCTGCGTTATAGGCCAAGATGGAGCGAGTTCTGGTCTGCCTGCCCTCTGTATTTTTTCCAGAGCAGGTATGAGAGCACAGTGACCAGGCAGTCCAGGGGCTCAGGGCGCAGTCCTTTGGGCAAGGCACCTCGCAGATGGCTGGCATGGGTAGGATGGCATCACGGCACAGCTGCCTCTCCACATATTCACCTAGATGGACACAGATAGAAGACAGGGTATTATGGATGCTGCATTCTGTAACATCAAATCAAATAAAATGCAAGTTTGGTAGGGATTACATCGGAGCAGCAGCAAATAAATGGGCTATATGAGATTTTTTTTTTTTTTTTACTAGAGATAAGGATATAGCAATTGAGAGGTATTTATATATATATATATATATAATATATCTATTATTTGCAATCA
>OMLF01005588.1:2270-15305 GCA_900302615.1 Holocentrus rufus | reverse complement strand
GGCGGGGTTGCGTCGTTTGTGTGCCAGGCCACAGGGGAGCCCAAACCCAGAATCACCTGGATGAAGAAGGGCAAGAAAGTCAGCTCCCAGCGCTTTATGGTGGGCACTCATGTGTGACTTCCAGACTCCCTGTCTGAAACACACACACACACACACACAATCACTTGCCCTGTTATTGAGCATCGTGCCAGCTCTTCTTTTCTTCGAGCGAGACCAGACAGGCCTCCCTCTTCTTTAATCTCCTTCCATCCTGATTTATATAGTCTGCTTCATCTCCTTCACTCTTTTCTCACCCTCCTCCTTCCCCGTTCTCCTCCTCAGCTCCGCCATTTCTGGCCATACATCCCCTTGATGTGTGCACTCTGCTCGGCTCCACTCTCCCTTCCCTCTTTTGAACCTATATGAACAGAGGGGAGCGCCTTAGGTGGGATCTCACACTATCCTGAACAAGTGTTTCCTCTGTAATATAATGCAGCAGCGGAGCCTGGGGCTGATTTTAGCTTTTGCTTCACATCCTTGTTTCAGTCTCTGTCATGGTTCTGGTATGAATCGCCTTTTTTCTTTAAATTTTCCTTAAAAATAGATACATTTCCCCCAGATGATTAATTCTTAGCATGATGGCCAGACTTGAGCTAAATTTGGCTAAATTGGATCATTTGTCCGTATTAGTTACACCGACACACTGAGCCAGGTCCTGCATCTTAAAAATCTGATTTTGAATTAATTCCTGGCATGATCGGGGAGACAAAAAGCAGGAAAACGGTAATCTCTCAGTAGAAATGAACGGAGGTTATATGGTGCAACAACTTGAAATCCTGGAGGCGATGGAGGGAGGGGGGGTGAGGTGGACACTCCAGGAATAAAAAAAGAAAAAGAAAAGGAAAAAAAAAATCACATCCTTGCCCTCTGCTTTGCTCCGGCTCTCCTAGGTGATCGAGTTTGATGACGGCGCCGCCTCGGTGCTGCGGATCCAGCCGCTGCGCACACACAGGGACGAGGCCATTTACGAGTGCACTGCCACCAACAGCGTTGGCGAGATCAACACCAGTGCCAAACTTACAGTGCTTGAAGGTAAGATAAGTCTCTTTTTCCGCTTGGTCTCCCTGCTTCTCCCTCTCCCTTCTGTCTCTGTCTCCCTTTGCCTCTTCCTTACACCCTCTCCCCTTCTCCAACCCCCCCTCCTCTATTCTTCTCTGCTGCTGTTGCTTTTGAAGCTTTTTTTTCTCTCTCTCCAACATATCCAAAAGCAAATATGAGTGTTTGCCTTAATAATTCATACATAAACATTTGCAGACTCAGAGGATCCCTGGTATTGGCAGTGTTATAGAGGAGCAGCTATATCTCTATGTAAACTCCAGAGAATGAAAAAAAAAAAAAAGTAAATGTATTTTTGAATAGGCTAGCATACAATACAGCAATTCAACAAATATAAGACCTGGAACTCAGTGTATATGCCTTCAGGTATTTGCCATTTATTGGCAGTTGTGTTGTGTTAAGACCTTTTACGCCCACTCCCATCAAGTCACTAAGCCTTCTCATCTCCCACCACCACAGCCCATAGCATGCGGCGTAAACATCGCTGTTGCACATGTTGCACTAGTCTTGTCACAATTGATTTTAGAGGCTTGCCATTCAGCGCATCCAGTAACAAATAAAATAATTCCTCAGACGCTTTAATTACAAGGCTCATTGTGGGTAATCGCTGATGCTTGAAATGTGTGATTTAAATGTTAGAAAGGCTTTTACACACTTTGGAAGATCAGTGGTCGCCTGTCTATGTAGGGAATTAGTGGAAATTTGGATGATTTTAGAGCATTTTTCTCATGGACACAAAGAGGTAACCCCCCCATGGACTTCCCTCTGTCTCCTGCCTCAGTTAATGTATGTGATTTCATCCTTCCATATCGGTGAGCTGTGAATCCCTCCCTTAATTGATTGTAATTTTGCCATGTGGGCGCTAGTCACCGCGGGAGCTGATTTCATTAGAAACTTCAAAAATAAAAAATAAAATAAAAAGGAAAGAAAACAGAAAGGAAAAAAAATCTAGAGTTAGCCAGCGGGAGGATTAAGGCCTTCCATAGCCATTACACTGGCATTAAAGCAGATCCCCTTTCATTTAAATACAGCCTTTCCACCCCCCTTTTGAATCCCATCTTTCTTACACCCACCCCTCTTTTTTTCCTCCGTTCACATTGATTTGATGATATCATCGGCTTGCGTAATCTCGCCAAAGGGAGTTTTCTCTTGCGCACAGAAACGCTTTCTTGCCCCCCCCCTGCGCAGTATCGTGAGGCGTGCTGTTGTCAGTGCAAACAAACATTGCATGTCATGACATGAGGCACACGTGAATGAGATTTGATTAATCACAGTATTAGTGTCAGGGCAAAGCAGGACTCCCGCGTTTAGATTCCCCCAGTCAGTGGAATAGAAGCGGACAACGGTTTTACTCAACACTGAGCAGCTGTTCTCACTAGCAAACATGTGCTGTGTATTAAGACAAGTCCTCTGTGATCCTGAGCTCTGCGTCGTTGTTCCTAACCTCAGAATCAGAGAAAGTGCCATGTACACATTCTGTACAGGGCATACATTTTCAACATGCATGGTCCAAGCAGAAATTGAAGCTTTTACCATGAGTGTTAAAATGTATTTTATAATTTCCAGGTCTGAAAAGTTTGGGAATTGTACAGAAAGTCTTTCAAAATTATGAAAACAAACATGCAAAGTCAGGTCCAGTGGGTGTACGCTTAGACCTTTTACATGGTTTCATACCACTTAAATGTCAAGTATAGAGATCTTCGTTGTTGTGAGTAATATTTTTAAATTATGGAGTGATGTAGCCGGGTTGACAGTCATATTGCTGCTATCAGCATACATGAAATTGCACACTGACAAAAATCTTTAGAAAAAAACAAAACAAGATGGGCTCTGGAGAAAGTGGCATGGTGTTTGTAAAAACGTGTAAGAACTTTGCAATTAGTCTGTCAGAGACTTTTTGTGATTTTTTATCTGAGGAAGACTCACAGGCATTTCTGCAAGCACAGACGCTGCAATGGAGTTTACTGCTGGGGAACAGAGCCCGACTGTACACACAACCATACAGCATATTTAATCAAAACAACTCGGGCTGTCCCTTGGATCTGTTCGTCTAGGACCCCGAGGACGATTGGACATCACAGCGCATGTTCATTCATCCTCACACACACGCATGCACACGCACGCACACAGGCAAACACATTTGCCCACACTCACACACCCGTAATGTACGCGCACCCTCGCCGAGCAATGTCATCAGCCGAACTCTATTTTTAGACTATTGTTTGCAGCCCAGCGATACATCAACTCCGTATCAACAGTGCAGCACAAGAAAACACTGGGGCAGCACCAAACAGAAGGAGACTAATGATCATCCTCCTTAATGGCGCTGTGGTAGCCTGGAGGTTTAAGAAGCGTCACGCCAGAAGGTTGTTTCAGATTTCGGACCACCTGCCAAAATCTTGCCGGGGGAAAGGGAGTAAGAAACACGCTGACCTCCTGTAAAGGAATTCAGTTGCGGTGCCCTTGAGCAAAGCGGCGAGCTCCCTGTTTCTCCAGCGGCTGTCCCAGGCCCGCCTCCAGGTGCGAAGCTGTTGTTGCTTGAAAACAACACGGCAGTTCGGTAAACCTCCCCTGGATAAATAATGGTTTAAAAAGTGACTTTGCGTCATTAAGTTGTGATAATAAACCCAAGTCCCCTCCACCGCCGCCGCCCTCCCCTTGCACCACCGAAGCAGTGAGAGCCCTGAAGTTATTATACAGCTAAGTCGATCTGGATTATAGGTTTTAGCAGAGCAAAGGAAGGTTGAGCATTAATTATGGTTATTTCATATACTGGCTCTTTATTTCCCGGTGCCAATCCTGCAAAATATGGATGATGACATTCACACTGGTGCGGCTTTAATGCATGCTTTCAGCGTGCTCAGAGTACACTGTTGAAAAAACACACGATGATCACAGAGAACTTCCAGTGCCAAAGGATTTTTATTTAGGAAATGACATCATTAGAGGGTTGATTAACATGATTAAGACTGTAGTGTATTTCAAGGAAAATAACGAGGCAGAAACCACATAGAGTCTATAATACTTTGGTATGGCTGTTGACCGTGCTGATGTTGTTATGCAGCATCAGGTTCCTTTTGTTTATGCATAACAGCATGAATACTGTTTTAATATGCTGCTCTCTGCAGAACTCCCTCAACCTTCAGAGATCGAACAATAATGGTCATTCCCCAGCCACCCCCCACGCCGCCTTTCCCCTCTTCTTCTATCTCTCCTTTTTTTCTACCTGAACGGCAAATCGGACTTGCGGCTGTGACTAGAGAGTTTAGCCAGTCGCTCACCTGCGGGGATCCGCCAAGGCATGTTTTCACACCAGCCGAGTTGGGATTTAGCACTTTAGCAGTCATGAGTCTTGAGTCACTCTGTAATTCTGTCACGCCGTAACAGCCCCGCTCTTTGTTCGTGGCGGTTCTCACGCCCCCGTCTGAAAGGTCATACTGCCGAAGACTTAGACGCGGGCCCAAAGTCAGCTCACCCTCTCCCCATTAAGTGTGTGAGAGAGAACGAGACAGAGGGAGAGTGAGAGGCAAGCAAGTATTGAGTTGTGGTCTTTCATGGTTGTCACACTGTCATAAATCCCATAATATAAGTCAACCTCTGAGCTAATAGAAGAGTCCATAGTCAAAACCCATCTTTTTCCAGACTGTTTTCATGAATAGTGGCCTGGAGGCAAAAGTACTTTTTGAAAAGTACAATCCTGGACAGAGAGAGAGAGAAAAAAGATGACATTGTTAGTATGCACAGCACCAGAGCTCCTGTTACGTGTTAAGTCTGATTTTCAGACTGCATTGTCAAAACAGAAGCAAGGGGATAGTGACTGCAGAGACTCAGCACAGCTGTGGTTATCCATGATTGACCAAACTGAACTGAGCTGAAAATTTTCTCCCAAAGGTGAATAATCTCTTACTTATGACTAGACTGTGTGTGTGCTTGTGTGTTTGTGCGTGTCCTACTTGGAAAATTAATTAGATTCTTTGGTGGGGTCTTTTAACAGCTGTGCAGAATAAAACGAATAATAATAATAATAATGCTCTTTAGGACTCATATACATATAGTTAACACTTAAAATGATGCATGTATGTGTTTGTATGTGTGTGTGTGTGTGAGAGAGAGAGAGAGAGAGAGAGGGACAGAGGAAAAAAAGGGAGCCAGTCAGTGAGCTGTAGCATGCTGATTGAGCTCCTGTATTGACACCGTCTGCAGGTCTGACCTGTATGGATAAATAATGATGCAGCTGAGACCGAGACCAGGAGGGAGGAGAGGTCGAGGAACGCTGTTGCTGTCTGTCTTGTGTTCCCCTCGCTCTCTTTTCTCTTCCTCTCTCTAAGTGTCTGACTCTCACTTTTGATCTCTTGCTTTTTTCTGTCTTTCTTTTTTATCTCTAACTCTCTCTATTTCTCATTCTTTGTTTCCATTACTGCATTTTTGCCTATGTATGCCTTCTCTCTCTTTCTCTCTCTCTCTGTTTAATATGATGGCTGGTGTTGTGTGGTGGTGTCATGGTGGTATGACATTTAGGATAGCATGAATAGATGACCAGAGGGAACAATGACTCATTACTTGGGTAACGATGCCGTTGTTCTGACCTTGTGAGCGGCCCTCTTGAATTGAACTGCCTCAGTAAGTGTCCAGGTAAATGGTGCTTGTCTCTGTGATGTATGGAATAAACTACTGCCAGCTGGAAAAGACATCTCTGCTCACAACATCAGTTTTAAACGCAGTGCGCTGCCAGTACTCCATAGCGCGGTCATATTTTATATTTTTATTGCGTTTCCATTTGATGAGCATGCAAAATGTAAAATGCAATGGCTCAAGTCAAGGAATAGCCAAGAGCGTGTCAAAACCATGTCTTGACAGTAATTCTGATGATAAAATTGATGAGGCGCTGTGGTGCAGTGGGTAGACTGACCATTTCATAAAGGAAAGTTCACAGGTTTATTCCAAAGCTAACAGCCATATTGTGGCTCCTGCTGAAGTGTCCTTGAGAGCGACACTTAAGTGGCCGGGACTTTTAGCGTCTCCGTTGGCGACCACAGTGGCAGGTCTCTGGCCTGTAAATGACATACATCATGAAGTCACATGTTCACATTACAAATGACTCAATCAGCTTTACAGCAGGGATCCGACTGAAATGTCCAGCAAAGAGGAAATGTATTATGACTCAAAAAGCGATTTAATAATGTTGTCATTTGCAATTTGGCTTGAGAACAAAATGGCTTCTGACAGCTCTCCTGTACTGTTCAAAACAAGAGTAGTAGCCAGAAAGTGAGTGCTGAAAGCCAGTAATCTCAGCACCTGGCTATTTAATTATTCAGTCATTTGTATTTATCAGCAGCAACATAAACCCCTCCGGATATTTTATTGCCATTTTGGTTTTGGGACAGCAAAAGGTCAGCTGTTGCACCTTTGCCCCTTGCTTGCTCACTCATTGTAAATCGCTCTGGCAAAAGTGTCAGCTAAATGCCTTAAAAATGCACAAAACCAACACAAAATGTCAAATTGACGTCTGCAAAGGTCTCTATAAATTGGGACGCGTCCGCACACACGAGCCAAATTTGAGACAAATTGTGAGACTTTCCTGCTGTGCCGTGGAACATTCTCCTGTCCTTTGAGAGACAGCCGGCCTGTCTCTAGACAGGAGGAATGCTATCTAATGGTAGCAGATCAAAAGGCCCATCATTACCGGGATCCTGCACTGTCAGAATATGATTTAGAATGGTTCACATTCAGACCAGCGGCACACCTTTTTTGAAGCTACTAGGCAGCTTGTTTCAAACCTCTAATGTAGAGAAAAATGTAATTTCTGGAAAGGTCAGCCAAGAAATATGCAAGGAATCAAAGCTTCTCCAGCAGAGAAAAAAAAACAGTTTCTCACTCGATGAAAACATGTCATACATCAAACTTTGGAGTGGTACAGCTTCCTATAATATTAATAGAGTTCTGCCCTCTGAGTCCATTTTATGCCTCCCCGATTTTAAGATAGGAAAAGAGGCCATAATGATACAGCACAACGTTGAAAATTCATTGGTATTGTACACACTTTTAAAAATGCGCAAGCGGAATTCAATGCAGTGTCCTGGATTTAGTGTGTTGACTGTATTCAGTGGTCCTGTGTTTGGTGGCAGTAAACAAATTATGGCCTCACCGGTTAGGAAAGGCCTTTATTTGCTTGGCATGCATTATAGTCCCCAGTGCAGAGGCAGAAAATGACTGCGACACAATGCCAGTAATAAATATCTCAGGAGCCAGGCAAGTGCGGACAACAAACCTGACTGGATAAACAGCATAGAAATCTCATTGCACCTCTTCCCAGGAAAGATAAATACGTACAGAAGCTATATCGGAATGATTTAATACCGAGCCCTGCTCCTCCGACAACTTAATCCTCTCCTTTCCTTCGCGCTATTCAAATCATCCACAATGACCAAAATAGGATCTGTTGTGTAACAGCTTTTCCCCTACGTTACTTTTTCATTCTCTTTGATTCTCTTTTTGCTCGCTGGTGGGTTTCTATAAAGCTGGCGCTGCCATTTTAATAGCCGTTTCCTCGCGGTGTGAACAAGGTGAGCGGTCAGTGTAGTGTGTTAAACATGACAGAGGTGGCTGATGAAAACAATGCCAGACATGAAGGTTTGAGTCGACTTTTGGCGGATGATGGTTGGTCTTACGTTCGTGTGTAGCCCTACATGGCTCAAAACGTTGCAGGAATACTGAATCCCAAACACGAACACACTTGCACACACACAAACACGCACACACACACACACACACTCCTAACACAGGTGTAGCCCCCTACTGTATTTCTGAGCTCCATTGTGACGGCCTGTGTCACAGATTTAATTTCTCCCACCATCTGCTGGCTGGAGGCCCGGTGTCGTAGATCATAACCAGGCTGACAGATACAAACTGCATCTGTCTAGCCACGCTTCTCCCAAGGACTCACACAATATGGCAGGGCGGAATCACTCTCCTCGCCACCCAATCTGCATCCTTCCCCTTCTTACTTCCAAGGACTTGGGCATTACAAAGAGGAGAGGTGGCCCTTTGGTTTGGTCAAGGTTAAAGCATTTATATTGTACTTTCAGCGGAGGGCGACTCCTGATTTCCCCAGTGTGGCGCTGAGGGTTTGGGTCAATGGACAGCAAGGCAGCATCGTGATGTGGGAAACCATCCTTCAACTAAATGGCCCAGGCTCAAGCCCTCATAGCGTCAAGCAACCGCCCGGTTCAAGTGTCCATGAGCAAGGCACTGAATCCCTAAGAATCCCTCCCAGAGTGTTGTCCTGTAGCCGACTCTGCATTCTAATCTTGTGTTTGATCAATAGATCATCAAAAAAACGTTCTTCACAAGGTTTGTATCGTCTGTCTTTAATGAAGTAAGTTAGAGTGAATATGTAAGAACGAAAAACGAAAGATTTTGATTGATTGATAAAAGAGGTAGCTGTGAAAGTGAACCGACGTCAGCCTTGCCTGAATGACCCCTATTTTCTTGAGATTTCTTCGAAAACACCGGACGAAACTTTTCATATTCTATTCAAGGCATCCACACAGATTCAGTCTTCCTTTGGGGCAACTTTTGCATTTTATCACCTGCACTTTGTCCATCGATTTCTCCGTGCTCCCGGCAACCTGTATCTGCAAAGACTGTGATGTCTGGTATGCTTACACGTCAGTGCTGATCATGTCTGTGGCCTTGGGGGATAGGGAGGGAGGTCAGCGAGAAAAAACAACATAGAAATGGTGGATGGAAAGGAGGCAAACCAAGAGAGGCAGAGTCAGTTATTCGTTTGAATAAGAATTTTGAATTCTAACCATGAAGCAGAGTTTATGACGGCCTTTTATTGATCACAGGTGGTGATTTTGACCAGTGTTTTCAAAGTCACTCGATCGTTGCAGTTTTTGGCTGCCTCCTACCACTTTTTGAATTATTGAAAGCATTTAATTTGGCATTAAAACCTCGAAACGCATCTGCAGCCCATCCTAATGACTCAAGAGCGGATTTACATTTCTCTAATTTATCCCATAACCCCAACCAATTTTGGAAAATTTAACATCCTGAAAGCTGTTTAGGAAAGGCTAATGCTGGGATATTTTTATCCCATTTTATGTGGGCCAGCGGTTTTCAAAGAGTTTTCTAAGACGTCAGAGCTTTAAGTTTTTTCCATTGAGCACATCAGCCCTGAATCCTTCTCCGTAGCACCATATATTTGCTAACACATCCCTGTTGTTCACTTCAAATTTTGCACAGTTTTTGGGAAACACCACTGTTCCCCTTTCTACAGTTGAACTACAGTTCCCTGAGTCAAGTTATTTTTTCATATCTTCTGTATACACCCGCCTCCTTTTCAGCTTTAAGGTATAGTTAAAATGTCAGAATTTATGCCTGCTGGTTGCCATACACTTGCGGAGAGTAAGGATTGTCCCTGTATTTAACTTTTATTTCACTTAGTCATGTAGTATTGCTGCTGTTGCTTGTGAGGACAAACTGCACTCCTCAGCCGGATGTTATCTGTGGGCTTCAGACAATATTGGAGATGTAACAAGACATGCACATCAGCTGATATCTGTGCATTGTCAAAGATGACAGGGGTATTGGTGAATTGATGTTTCCAGATTAAATGTCTGACACACACAATCACAACAGGCTCGCATTATTCAATTAGAAATTTTACTGAAGAGTGACTGCACAATGCATCGTGTTGTTCATGAGAGCGTGGCCAATGTGATTATCGAGAGCATGTCACTGTGCATGCATTCTGATCGACACACGGCTTCCTCTGTTAAGGCTCGGAAATGAGACAGAAGTAAAGTATTTCCCGTTTGGCTTTGTCCTGCTGTATTTTTGCGTGATCTCCACATCTGTAGATATTGGCTTCTGATTGTTTGAGCTCAGAATAGTTTCACCAAAAAAAAAAAAAAATCTCTCATTGGGTTTGTATCATACTTCACTGTAAAGCCAAACAAAAAGAGACAGGTAGGGACTCCATGTGATACAACCACTCCCAATAACATTTTGCTGCCAGAAATACCAGAAGTCTTAGCCAAAATAAACACAGAAGGTGGTAGAAATAAGAAACCATGGCCTGAACTGTCACTCACAAATGTGTGAATCAAATTGGTATTTGAAGGGTTACATGCAAGCCCAATACTCAGTCACATATCAGTGCCCTGAGCCCTGCAGGCACCCACACAGTAATTTTGCATCAGATCAATTTGTTCATCGCTTCATGCCGTTCCTCTGACTTTGGTTGCAAATGTTTTGCTCTCATTCAAGGTTCAGCTTGCTCCCCAGTCTTGGAGCAGTTTTGGGGCAGTCAAATTCAGCTCTTGTTATTGATAAAGACTTAGTCTGTTACATTTAATCCCTTCCCATGGCACAGGAAAACTGTCTGTTTTAAATCAGAGATGGCTATGAAGTGGCATGAATTCACTTGGATTCTGGAGTTAATTTAACTGTGATTATATACAAAATCTACATATTGTTCTTTAGAGATGTACAGAACTCAAAATACGATAAATACTGTATACAAGGCTGATGGGGATGTTGTTTTCTGAAATATTGTTTGTTAATGTATATTAGGAAAGCTTAAAATTTCTCTTGTTTATTGCTTATATTGGTATGTTGACCTGGACTAAAAAAACAAAGGGAAAAAAGTGCAAGGAAAAGACCCCCGAGATGTTTCCTCCTTGAGTTTGTTAATAATGACACTTTGGGATCTACAGTCCTGCAGGTGAAGAGCAAGGTCCCCCTCATGGCTCTCCGGGCCAATGAGTCAACGACTCCCCTGGCGCTGTCTTGCAATGGATGGATGGGCCCGCAGCATGTCAGGGGGCTCTAATACCCACATTCAATGAGCTGGCTAATGGGAGTCCTTTCACCCTGACCCCCCTTCTACACACATTTACACACCAAACCCTGTTGGTTTACCCACTGGGCCATACGAAGGAGGACAGGATGGCTTTACGTAATATCAGCCCTATAGCCTGGCCTCATGCTTGACACGTTTAAGAGGCACAGTCCCGTTTTCTTTAACCTGCCAAGAAGTAGCCAAGTATTCTCAGAGGCTGTAGTGGACCTGTCAATATATAGCTGTCAAAAGTTTGATGGATTTGAGGGGCACTACATCTTCATCAAGCTGTTTAACCATTTTTTTTTTTTGGTCCAGGGAAGGTTGATTGAGCAAACATGCTCAGCCTCAGCTGTGCCTTTCATCAAACTGTTGGACACATGGACACCATGTTTAAAGCAGTTTATTCAAACTCTGAAGCGCTTACTCGTTTAGTTTGTTTGTGTGAGGACAGAATAACAAAACTCGCACACAAGTGTGCACCAGATAACTGGTGCTCGGTCCTCTTTCAAACAAATTGTTGCCCAGTTTGACAGGAGGCAAAATGTTACCAAACTACAACAAACGACTCCTAAATGTGCAGTTTTATCGGTATGAGGAGACAGATCTTGATAGATGGCTCCTCATGCTTGCAAATCCTAGTATAACAAAATGAAACTGTTGCATACTGCAGTCTTGACGGACACATATTTAAAATTTCCTTGTGTTCTTAACTAGTATCATCATCAGATATCTTAAGTTGTGGCAAAGAGCACATAGAAGTTTGTCACGTATAGTTTAAGTTGAAGGACCAGAATTTAATTATCTTCAAGCAAAGTGTAGGTGTGATCACATTGTTACAACCATTTATATCTGCAAGCTGCCTCATTACGGTCTTGGTCTTCTGCTATCAGCCACCAAGCAGTTCTGCTGGAGCAAGTGAGGGTTCAATGCCTTGCTAGTAGTTCTTAATGGACAGGGGTGTTCTTCTTATTAATTTACCATAGCTTAATTTTCTCAGCCTGTCCAGGATTTGACCCAGCAACCTTCCCATCAGAGTCGTGCATATTTTTCCCCAGCGCTACTGTTTTGTATTGATGAAATTATTGCATCTTTGCACCACATGAGGTGCACAGTTAATGGCTCTTGCCACAATGTGCTGTTTTGAACGCACGTCTCTTCTGAAAGCCCCTATATAATCAAAGTTGAGGCTGGCGACATTAACTCAGAGACTCTGTGTATTATTCATTATCTCTAACTGAGAGAATAAGTAAAGGCTGTCACAGGAGCCCAGTCAGTGAGGATTTAATTAACTGAACCTGCCACATTCCACTACATCCACTGCCTTTCTCAGGACTCATAAAAGCCATCCCTATCTGCCGTAATTACACTAAACATGTCACAATAAAGCTTTGCCGATGATTAATTTGAGTTGTGAAGAGGATCAATTAATTCATTTATTTGCAAACCGCCGCTCTGCTTCCTTTTGTAGACCGATTTCATTAACCGTCACGCTTCCTGATTCCTGGTCCTGTCCTTGTTCTTTTTCCAAGACACCTGGAGGAATAGCCTGTCTTATTAGCCACATCGTATTACTGTAGAAATTTACCATGAGCCCTGAGGTTTTTCCATCTTAGAGGCAGGTACATTAAATTGTGTAGTAAACCACAAACCGTGGACTCCATAATACCATAATCTCAAGGGTCTTCAATCAAACTGCTGTTAGTAGGACCACAAGGCAAGAAGTAGAGCTGTAATCTTAAAATGAAAGCCTACAGCAGCGCTCCTCGTATAGCGTAGTTAATAGAGGATGTGATTCTGTGCAGCAGCACTTGTCCCACAAGGTGACTCGGTCAGCACAGCTATGTGAATTCAGAGGACCACCCTTGGGTTGCAGTAATGGGTCGGGGGCCACGGTTATGTACTAACCGGTGTGCCGCAGCATAAATAACAGCCGCGGGGCATCTGGCAGGGCTGTAGATCATACTGACGACAGTGGAAGTAGGATAGCAGATAAGAGAACCAGAGCGGTAGAGATGAATAGGAAGGTGGGAAGAGGGAGGTGTTAGAAAAAAAAAGGAAGGGAAGGAAGAGGTTGGGTGGGTTGGGGGTGG
>OMLF01005561.1:1976-20448 GCA_900302615.1 Holocentrus rufus | reverse complement strand
AGAGGAGAACTGAGGAGACAGAATGCAGTGGAAAGGAGAATGTTTTTGAAACTGAATAAGCACTGTCATTAAATCTGTCACGAATAAAATCAAAGAAATAATCAGTAGATCTCAGAAATCTTATTTGAACTAAGGTAACTAGATTTTTTATGTAGCTCTCATGGTACAGGGTAAAAGAAATTAGGAAAAAAAAAATACCAAAAAAAATGCAGCTTTCTGTATATTACAGCAATTAAGTGTTGAGATTACAATGTAACTGAAACTGAATTCAGGTAAAACATTTTTAAACAATATTAATTTTACTCTCAATATCAGACATTGATGTTGGAATATTATGGCACAATGAATATTTGGATCTGCACAAATCAAAATATTTTCCAAGACTTTCCCACCGTCTATCCCAGTCTGCTCTGCAGTCATCCTGTTCCCCGGTCCCAAACCACACATAAACCCCGAGGAACAAGAATTTTCCAATATCACACTCTGTGTATTTATGTCATGTTTATTTCATGTTGTTTCAGCATGCATCATAATCAGATTTCTACATTGCTGAATTTCACTATCACAGGTTATCTGTAAGGTGCGCCACTAAAGTTCACATTATTTTTTTTATAAAAGAATATATGTACACAAAGGAAACACTTAAAAATAGAGGCGGGTTTGGAAAGCTTTGATGATTTTAGTTCTGAATAACAGAGCTGTACAAATAATCATGAAAGGAGGGAAAAAGTCTTTCAATATTGATCCGTGTGACTAAACTTTACCAAACCGTGATATCCGCTGTACTGAAGAAGAGTCTTGAGCTGTAAAGTGTTAAGACAATTCTACCTAACTGTACACAGTCAAACAAACACCATAATAAAACCAAAGGCTCTGGACTGTCTGGACTGGACACGAGCTGTCTGGACTGGACACGATTCAGCAGCTTTCATCAGTTCTGATCCAAACTTCTGCCCTCAAAGTCTGCGCTCATCTGCAAAAAAAAAAAAAAAAAAAAACAGCAGAAAAATAAATAAATAACTAAATCAAACCCTTGAGAGGAACAAAGCATCACTACTCACTAAGCACACGAGGGAAGTAAAATGAGTGAAATATCTCTTTAACTCTACCTCAGCCTCAAAGCCTCCGAATTGGAGCAGATTGTTGGCCTGAGGCAGGGCGGCGGGAAAGAAACAGACAGAGAAAACCAGTTTGAAATGCAGAACTGCAAGGAGAATTTGGCTTTGTTTTTCAACCTGGGCCTTTTCTACCTGGATGTTCCTGAGCTGAAACTGTTTTCTGTTTGAAAACATGCTGGACTCCACTGCACATGCATGTAATATTTAATGTCTGAATCAAATTAACCGTGAAAAAGAAAAACAAGACTCAGATGTCTGTGAAGATTCTCATTCATCCAGAAGAAGAAGTGGGACTTCTAAGCGCTTGGTAAGGCAGCTGGACTTGATAGAAGTTCTAGAAGACGTTTTTTATTATATTACCATCTAAATGTTTGTAAAACATTAAGATTATAATACTGATGAGACTTTAACTGAAACTGTTTCTGCTCTGATCCAACAGCATGAAAGCCGACGACACTACAAGAGCTCCTGGTGGCCTCGTCTCGATGTCCGACAGGAAGTGATGACATTTTCCACACCGTCACGGGGATAAAAAATAAACTGAAGCCCAGGTTGAAAATAAACGAGCGTGTCCAGTTATTTTCTGTCACAATAAAGCAGCAAAAAGCAGTAGATTCAGACTAATCTGGAGAACTTTGAAAACATGGACATTTTTTTCTCCATCCACACTAAAATAAATTTATTGAATACATGTAAATCTGAGGAAGCTACACCACAAATTTATAAGCAACATAAACAACACGTAGTAGTACTTTGAGCAGTACACAGCAGTACTTTGAGCAGTACACAGCAGTACTCACCACAGCGTCGATGTCCCTCGGGCTGACGTACTGCTCCAGGGCTTTGGCGATGTCCGGCGACATGGGCATCATGTTGTCCTGCAGTCTGGACGGATGGCTGCAGGCAGACCGTCACACATGTTACTGTCTTCTTTTGTATGATTTACCTCTTATGACATGACGGCATTTAGTGACACACAACTAACAATGAAACAAACAAAACAAATCTGATCTTCTGCTCCTTTTTCCAGGCAGAGAAAGTCGTGGATTTAATAAACTCATGGACTTTTTCAGCTTCAATTTAAAACAAAACCTTAATGAAATCTGAAGTGGCTTTAAAATTTTAGTCAAGGAAAAAACAAACAAACTCATGCTCATAAAAGTCAGGGAAATTCACTATTTTAGTTGTAGAAAGTCATGGAAAAGTCCATGTATCTACTAAATGTCACTTGAATTTCTGAACTAAGATGAAATAATTCATTAAATAATTCAATAACAATAAATAATTAAAGAGATTAATAATTAAATAATTCAATGTGACATGATGTGTCTTGTGAGTCATTTTGTGTTTGGTGTTTTTCATGAACTCACACTTCGGACACAGATATGAGCTCCGTCTTCATGTAGCCGCTCCTCTCGTTGTCCTCCACGTCCATCGGCTCCGGAGCTGAAAAACATTCACACTCCGTCTCAGGATCAAAATGTACGACTGAAAATTTCAATGTGCTGTGCAGATGAAACACTGAAAAAAAAACATTTTTACAGACTGGATCTTCTAGATTTTAGACATAATGAATTATAACTTTCAGCTAATGTTGATTTTTCTTCTCCAAAATAAATATCCGGTTCATTGGAATACACTCTTCACACACACACACACACAAACACACACAGGAGTGTTTCCTTACTCTCTGAGGGTTTGGGGTAGTATTTCCCGAAGGCCTTGTCTTTGGGGATGTCGGGGTACAGGAAGCGCAGCGGGTTTTCCGGGATGTTCTCGGCGGCCATCACCTTGTAGGTTCGGATGATGTCGGGCAGCGAGACGGCGGTCAGCTCCCTCTTGGTGTACGGCTCCACCGAGTGGAAGACCGGCTTGTCTGCAGGGAGAGAAACGCTCCATCAGTACAGCGGTGAGGGCCTCCTGTCTGTCGCTCCGGGAAAAAATTCACTCATAAATATCTGTAACTTCAAATCAGTCTTCCATAAACAAACTTCTGTGGTGAAATGTTCCAGTTCAAAAGTGTCCAATTTACTTCCACACTTGTTGCTTTTACAAATCATTACACCATAATTCCATAATCACACATTTTTTTCGCAGGAACCTGAATGCATCACAGGAAATAGAACCTGCAGAAAATCAGATCAGCTGCAGTTCCTGTTCTCCTCCACTAGATGTCACTAACACGTCATGTGAAGAACATGAAGATGTTCAAATCTGCACATGAAATAACATTTACAATTGATGAATGCAATTTTACTTTTTCTTTGACAAACTGCAGTTGAAATTGGAACAACTGCACTGATTTTTTTTAACCCTCAGGTTTCATAGCCAGCATAAAAAATAATAAAATTCAATCTATTTTTTTTAGTTTCAGTGATGAAATAAATCTTTTCAGTTTTTCCGTATTAAACTTTTTTTTTTCAAAGAATGGCAACTTAAATCTATTTCAATACGTTTTTAATGTCTGCTGAGTATCCCAGAAATTAATATTGTACAGTCACAGAAAAAAAAAAAGAAACCACTAAATTTAAGATTTTTTACTGAGAAATCCTGGGAGGCTGTCAGTTGTGATGAACTTAGTATCATAACTCATGAAGTTTGTGATTTTTAATGATATTCATAGAAATGACTATTAACTTTTTTTTTTTTTTATTCATGCACGTTGTGTTTCTCCACAGGGAGTCGTTCCTCGCCGGTCTCACCGTGCATGTCGTGCTCGATCCAGGTGAAGGTGATGGCTCCCTCCCTGCTGCTCTCGCTGAACCTCAGCAGGAACGTCCCGGGACATTTGTCCCCCAGCAGACCCTTCTCCCTCTCCTTACTGATGAAGCCCATGATGGAGCTGAGACACACAGAGAGACGCACAACTTTAGGGTTTTTGATCAAATCCACCCAGAAACAGATTAAAATGGAAAATAAAACCCTGGTCTGTGAAATTCTCCAACACAGCAGGAACAAACATCACAGTCACAAACATGCAGATCCAAACTTTAAATTATGTTGAACTTTGGTCTTGATGTTCTAAAGACCACATGAAGGTGAACAAGATGTGAGAGGGGTGGAGGAGGGAGAGGACTGACCCGTCGTTCCACAGGGACAGGAGGTGTCTCTTGATCAGGTCCAGGATTCCTTCGATCCACAACCAGAAGGAGAAGCTCTTTTCATTCACGCTCTGCAGACAAAATAAAAATACATCACATTTCAGTTTAGTGACGAAATAATATAACAGAGAAAACATTTAACTCACAAAATTAAGAGAGTTAGATAAACCCCAGATGGCTTACTGAAGCATCTCACCTCCAAATAAATAAATAAATAAATAAATGAACAGCAAAGTCCCACCAACAGTCTAAATTACACAGCTGAACAGAGGACATTGTGTAAATGTTAAGGGGAAAAAACTGCAGTTCTTTTGAGGTGAAATGTTTTTAAAATCCTCTCAACTTCTATCTCACTTTTTTGTTGTTGCTATTTTCACTTCATCATTAAAGCTACAATTTAAAATGAACTGTCTGATCTCCAACTGTGAAACTTCACATGGAAAATGAACTTGTGCTTATTGATGGATCAATAAAAGGATCAATGAAGTCCAGCTCACCTTGCAGAACTTGGTCCATGGGATTTGTCCCTCTGGGTTCCTCTGGGCCTTCATGCCTGCAGATTCACAACCACATGTTGGATTTAGATTTCACTCTGTCCTGAACTCACACTGCAGCTCAAATCTGTGATGAGCAGGAATCTCAATTTATAGTTTTTATATTTATTTATGATGTATATATTTTATTTATCTTATCTTTTTTTTAGACTGTCACTGATCCTCACAGGGTCTTTGCCTCCTCCTCAGAGGTCAGAGGTCAGGGTCTCCAAAACAAGAATTACATCCACTATAGCAAGAATGAGAACCAGAACTAAAACTCATGAAACACACTGTTTCACACGCTGTTGGTGCAAAGCTTGATGGGATCAGGGACGCAAACAGGTAAGGGGTTAAAAAGGTGAGAACATTGCATGGATAAATAAAACCTGCCACAACTACGGAGTCCAGCAGCATGTTCTCCACAGGGAGAACATTTTTAAAGATAAACCCTTTACATGCTCATTTCTAGTTACTTCTAAGTATATTTGCATCTGCCTGAAAACTGGTTTCCAAAAGATGGAAGGACAGACCTTTATGGTTCAGGTTCAGGTGTTTGTGGTTCTAGTTCAGGGTCTGATGCTTGTTATAGTGGTTGTGGATGTATGGATTCTTGTTTTGGATTCATGATCTAGTTCTGGTTGTGATTATGGTTCTGGTGTTGATCATAGTCAGGGTTCTGGTTGTGTGTGAGTGTGTGTGTGTGTGTGTGTGTGTATGTGTGTGTATGTGTTTCGGACCCAGCAGCTTGTCGGCCAGCATGTTGAGCTGCTCCTGGTTCAGGCCTCTCTTGGTGACGGAGGAGAACTGCCAGCTGAGAACCTCAGACAGCTGAGACCAGGTGGCAGGAGGTGGAGACAGGAAGAACTTCAGGTTCTGACAGGAAACAGGAAGTAGGAGAGGAGAAGATGAGAAGAGCACGAGCCAAACTACAGACAGACTACCTAGTTTACCTGTCTCTACAACAGACGTGTGTGTGTGTGTGTGTGTGTGTGTGTGTCTCACCTTGGGCTCAGTGGTCAGCATGTTGTACCAGAGGATGGAGGCCCAGCCGCTCGGCAGCTGGCTGACGTTGGAGATGACGACGACGGGCAGAGACATCGTCTGAAACAAGAAGAAGAAGAAGAAGAAGAAGAACATTAATCACAGAACCAGGAGGAACAGAAGTGCAGAACATCATGAGGATGCCAGCGGAGTCGTCTGACCTCCAGTTTGACGTCCAGACCCGACTGACTGAGCTGAAGCTCCGACTCAAAGCAGATGGAGTGAAGCTCCTCAGTGACGATCAGAGGCCCCTGAGGAGAAAACACAGGAGGAAATGAATGAATGAATGAATGAATGAATGAATGACACACTCCGCTCAGTCTTTCCATCACGTTCTACAGCTTTTATGTCCATAAAAGCTCCTTTATCCCACCTGCCATCACATGACTGGATTATTGATGTTACGTTTTTACCAGGACGGCCAAAGACGACTTTCCAGTAAAGTGAACCAGTAAAGATTCTTTTCTCTTCCTGTATCCATTCAGATAAAACTCATGTGTGTGTGTTCCTGCAGAGCTCGCCTCCAGGGGGCAGCGAGGCAGAGAAATGAAAACCTGACCTGACACACTCAGGTTCAGCTCTGTTTTACACGCCTGCGGGATTAAGCTGCTGGATTTTATTTCCTGTTGTGGTTCACCAAACTTGGTCTCTTACCTCGTTGGTTCGGTTGCCGGCGACTTTCTGCTCTTTCAGTTGCTGTGAGGAGAAAAAAAAACATAATCTGGTTAGAGAATCTTTCCAAGATTTCGTCCCAGCTGAGCAGACGATTCACTTGACGATCCGACTCTCAGCAGCAAGTTACTGCTCTGAATTCTGTGTTCAGCTTCGCCTCTTGAACTAAAACGACTTTTCCAAAAGGCTGAATTCTATTTCACAGTTGAAAATGCAACATGCAGCGATGTGTGTGTGTGTGTGTGTGTGTGTGTGTGTGTGTGTGTGTGTTCTTCTCACCAAATGTCTGAACTCCGCTGCCAGGCTGCCGTTTGACTCCTCCATGTTCATCACTTTAGTGTTGGTCCCCAAAATGTTGAACTTCCGGAACCTGAACAAGGTATCAATCGATCAGTTACAGAAGGTATTGACCGATCAACTGCAGAATGTATCAATCGTAAAGTATCGATCATAGAAGGTAATGTTTTAAATGAAAAGCAACAGAAATTTCAGTATTTCAAGTCTGTGGCTCATTAGAATAAATTGTGCTTTACTTGGTAATTATATTGTTAACAATGAAAATAATAACAACAATCATGGCAGCAGCAACAGAAGTTGTAACATTTTGGATACAAATCAATACATCAGAACTACCAACTGCTTAAAATCTCTGAGTTTTATATAAATATATAATAAAATATAAATATATATACAAATCTCAACATGTGTAAATGATTTCAGTCCGTACCCTTTCTTGTCTGCGACGTCCCTGTGCAGGAAAACAGGAACATGAGTCATAAATGTGATCAGATGCATCAAAATAAAGAACTGAGATAAGAGAGAAACCAAACGTCTGAGCCTGGATCGTCTTACTTATCAAACAAGGCTTTGACCTTCAGCTGGTAGTTGAACTCCTGCAGCTTCACCAGGAACCTGCAACAACAAACAGCAGAAGACTCAAGTTCACCAGGCCACATTTCTCAAAGCTGAACGAGCTGTCAGTGAACGCAGCGTAAATGACTAGTCATTTATGCTGCGTTCACTGACAGCTTGTTCAGACCGGTTTGTTTGTCCAGACAAGAGAATCCAAACAGCTACAGGAAACCAGACCCAAACACAAGGCATTATGGGTAGAAAGAACTTTCTGCACCTTTAATTAAGCAATTAATTAAATTTTTTTTTTTAACTCACCTGAGTTTGACGGTGAACTGGACGCCTGTTTTCAGGACCAGCGGTCTGTGAGGGTGTGTGGGCATGCAGGGCTGCCTCTCTACAACCAAGGAGCTACACACACACACACACACACACACAGAGTCAGTTAATGCTGGCCATACAGGCTCATTTTAATCTGTTGTCTCTTGGCAGGGTGATGGCACTTATTAAAAAAATAAATAAATAAATAAAAAAAATACAGCAGCAGTCAGTTTGAAAATGTCTTAATGGCGCAATGACAGGTGTGTGTTGTGTGCTAAGAACGCTCTAAAATGCATTTAAAAAAAAAAAAAAAAAAAAAAAAAGTACGGGTTGTTGCTGGTCTCACTTGCTCAGCAGGTTCTTGAGCAGCTCGAGGGCTCGGGCCTCCAGGAAGGACTTCTTCAGCGTGATCGGGTCGCTCTCGTACGTGAACTTCTGCTCCAACTCCTGCAGCTTCTTCAGGTGCTGACGGACCTGCTGAAGGCTCTCCGCCACCGCTGTGAACCTGAGGAGGAGGAGGAGGAGGGTGGGGGCAGTAAAATCCATCATGTCACGATGAAGACTAACACATAAACATAAACACGACATCGTCCCCGTCCCGTGGTTGTTGGGGCCGGTTCTCACCAGTTCTGCAGCTGGTCCACGCAGGCGTTGGGCGGCCCGCCGATGCAGGCGATCTGCTGCCGCTGCTTCCACTCCGGCAGCTCCTCTTGGATCAGGTCTGACAGCAGGGCGTGAGTGACGTTCAGGACCTCCGCCAGCTGGGTCACAACATCCTGAGACGCAACGCACAGGTCTGAGTCCACAAATCACTTCCGAGTTTCCACGAACTGCTTAAACGTCCCGTTCACACGTGTTGTGTTCAGGGTTCATGCTGTTTTGTTTTTTTTTTTAAACCAGTGGCTTTCAGTGGCTTTTATCTTAATTTCTCTGATGAGAAAGAAAGCATAACAGCTTCCAGTCAAAAAGTCACCAACTGCTATTAAGTGATAAAAATCCCAAAAACAACAAATAAATAAATAAAAAAAACTCCTTATGATCTCGTGACCCTGCTGGGGGTCCTGAACCCCAGGTTGAGAACCACTGATTTACACTTTCAGACCTGGAAAAGATCACATTTATTTTCCAGAACCTGCCAGACTTTTACTGGATGCTGAAAATGAACTGAGTTTAAGAGAAAGTAACTTCCCCTCTGAGGTTTTACTCACACTGATTCATGTCAAAAAGAAAAAGAAAAAAGAAACAGAGCAAGAAAGAAAGAAAGAAACACGCTTCAGACTTCTGAAGCGTGTGACGGCTCGCCTCGCCCTGCTCACCTGCCGCTTGGACTTCAGTTCGAAGCACATCATGCCCATCGTCATCCTCTCCTTCTCCAGCTCCTTCGGCGTCATGCCGTTCATCTCGTTCTCTACAGAGAAAACAAACTTCAGTTTTCAGTTTAAACGTTAAAATTCATTTAAAAAAAAGCGATGGGTAAATCTCCGCTCACCTCTGTTCTTCAGCGTGTTCATTTTGAAGTCGTACTCGTCCTGCAGATCCTCCAGACTCTTTATGTTCTGATCCGCCACCTGAAAACCAGATTTGAAGTCGTTCCATTTATGACATTTTAACCCCTTACTACCCAAATTCCCCCTTAAGTCTCTTTCAAAGCCTTAGTGTCCATATAGTAGGACAGAGTCCATCCATGTTGTGTATCTGCTGGTTGCAGCTTCATTGAAGCTCCATCACACTTATATTGAGTGAAATATTCAAAGCCAAGATGCCATTGTTTTATGGCTGCAGCATTACATCAAATAGAAAAGATCTACATGTCTTGTGCATCATTTTATACACATTTCCCTGGAATTCAGCAGGACAGGTTTGGGAATGAGTGAATGTGGATTTGCTGCAGACGGGGACAACATGTCGTTGTGGTCTCACCTGGACTCGGTCTCTCATCTCCTTCACCTTGTTGTCCAGCTTCAGCTTTTCCACCACCATGGCCGACACCGCTCCCTCGCCCCCCGCCTGCAAGACCAACACCCTGCTCAGAGACAGACCTTCAGCCATGTGTAATGACCGTGTTATAACACAGGATAACAGACTGCAGTTCACCTCCAGGCTTTAGGGGAATTTTACAGAAAACTCTAAAATAATGAGTCGACAGGTTCATGGACAGAAAAACCTGCAGCTCGGAGCGTCTGGTTTCACCTCGCTGCTCTTGGCGGTGGCCAGGATCTTCCGCTCCTCCTTCAGGTTCCTGCAGATGATCATGGCCATGTGGACGGGATCCTCCTGGAACCGGTCCTGCAACACACATTATTATCATGATTATGTTTTCATTGCGTTGCCTTAGTCCACATTGTGTTGCTGCAGAGAGCAGGGAGCTTCAGGTCCTGCATCACCAGGATCACAGTGGAGGTCTGTGCTTCAGAAACAGATCAATAAATCTGAAACGGTCAAAGCCAGAACAGACACGTTTGATTTTTATGGGCCATGTGCTTTGGCAGGTTGTTACTCTGGTTTCATCTGGTCTGGTTTGGTTTGGTCTGGTTTCATCTGGTATGGTATGGTCTGGTCTGGTTTGGCTTGGCTTGGTTTGGTTTTATCTGGTTTGGTCAGGTCTGGTCTTGTGCGGTCTGGTCTGGTCCAGTCTGGTCTGGTGTGGTTTGGTTTAGTTTGGTCTGGTTTTATCTGGTCAGTTATGGTCTGGTCTGGTCTGGTTTGGCTTGGTATTATCTGGTCTGGTCTGGTACGGTCTGGTCAAGTTTGGTACGGTCTGGTCTAGTCTGCTCTCGTCTGGTCTAGTTTGGTCCGGTCCAGTCTGGTCCGGTCTGGTCTAGTCTGCTCTGGTCTAGTGGGGTCCGGTCCGGTCCAGTCTGGTCCGGTCTGGCCCAGTTTGGTGTGGTCTAGTCCAGTCTGGTCCAGTCCAGTCCCATTCTGACCTGCAGGTTCCTCTTGATCCGGCGGATGTTGTGCTGCAGCAGCAGGTTGTTCTCCAGGGCGAAGCGGCTGTGCTGATCGTCCAGCTGAGCCAGAAGGTCGTGGAACCGCACGGTGGCCAGAGAGTCCTGAACCGCCACCGTGTCCCTGAGGACACACACACACACACACACACATTGAAAGCTACATACAACTCAGTGCACATGAAACAGTGAGGCCGTCCAAACTGAAAACTCCTGCACTCAGGACATTAAGGCACTAAACACTTCTAACAAATGTCATTTAAATTCAAAATAACTTTATTATTAGCAGCAGTTAGCGCAGCACTTTATATTTCACTTTACAAAAGCAAAATTACAAAGTGCTTCACAGTCACAACAAAGATGATCAGTCGTCTATTTTACTTCTGAAGACCCAATTAAACGTGACCAATCACTGCTGTTAAATGAGGCATCAACAGGGTCAACACTTTATTACAGTGAGGACTGTTTAGACTCAACTGACAAAAAACACAGAATAAGCATGAATTTGAATTATTGAGTCGGCCTCACTGGCAAATTATGTTCTTATTCTAACCTGTTTCTGTTAGCTGAGTCTGCACAGTCCTCACTTCAATCCGTTTTGTGTAATGCACCTTTAATAACTCAATCCCTGACTGAATTAATTATTCATGGAGCATGTCGTCATATTAGAGAGGACAAGTGATCTCTGCGGAGCCCGTGGCCCCGCCCGCCCACAGCGGGTCAGATCAGAGTGGTTCCAGGCGGTGGCGGGCGGGCGGCGCCGTGCGTCTTACCAGTCGATGCTCTCGATCCACTTGCTGAGGTACTGCCTGATGTCCATGGGGAAGGAGTCGTCATACAGCTGGTCCACCTGCTCCAGGTACTTGGAGTCCAGCAGCTGCAGCTGGCACCACTGCGCCATCCTGAGGGCAACAAGGGCAACTGTCAGGCCACAGAACTGATGATTATTTTCACTGTTAATTGACTTGGTGTTAAACTCTTCAGATTATCTGTCATTTAGTGTCTTGAATCCAAAGTCTGATGGAAGTGATCAGAGTCCAAAGTGATGTCTTCAAATTGTTTCCTTAGTCAGAGCAGCAGCCAAAAATTTTTATAATTTTATATTGATATTAATTTTATAATTTTGTAAATATAATGATATGATATTATATCAATAATGATATAATGAAAGATGATCTTAGCATTTTTGAAGCTAAACCAGCAAAATGTTTGATGATTTTACTTAATGAAGACAAACTTTACCCTAAGCAAAACTGCTGAGGGTCAAGTGAGGACCATTTAATGACACAAACCATGCAACAAGCATGTAATCTGTCGGTGAGCCAGGCTTCCATGAGAACTATCAAATTACCCTGTGCAGCTTTGTACAAAGCTTCTTTAATTCAATTAGCAACTATTTGAACTTCAGTGCCTTCAGTGTCACTCAGCTGAAAACAACTAACCTTTTATTAAAACTGAAGGACCTGATCCAAAATAGGAAACCTGCCAAATGAAACTTAACACAGTGTGTGCAAGTTGGTACACGGTTTGTACCATTTTTGCAAAAGATAAAGTTATTGTTTCATGATGCTGTATATTCAGATTTTATATGAGCTAGTTTGAGCTTTGGCAAAGAGAAAAATTGTGCTCATATTATTTCATTCACTGAAGTGAGCACAGTGAGAGGCTGTGAGGATGAGCGTTGTCATGTTAGGTTTCACTTTCCCCACTCTGCAGCAGCTGCATCCAGTCAGCATCAGTCTCGTCAGAAACCAAACAGACCTGCAGATCAATGTGGATCTATTTCATGGTCACTGACAGGAAAAAAGGAAGGAAGCTCCACACGTCAAGCGGGTCTCCCATTCACTGTCAGTGGGGCTGATTTGGAGCTGGGTTTCTAGCTTTGATCGATTCGTTCCCAAAACTTGATAAAAGCTATTCCATTTTTTCCAAATCAAACCCGAGTCGTGTGTTAGTTATAACATGATAATAGTACATTTTCCTACACTCTTCCAGATTTAATGAAGTTTTCCCCTTTAGAAACATAATCCTCTGTTCACTCAGCGGAGCAAAAGGTCGTCAGTGCAGCCCACGTAACTCGGATACGTTCCGTTCCGTAATCCCCATTCAAATATCTGACCTTTTATTGCGTTCGTGTTGATCGGAAAAGGTGTGCAACTTGCAGAATAGGACCTATCAGGTTTTCTGAGTCATTAAACATCACTGGAAAATTCGGCACACATGTAATCCACCAGACAGCACTTCGGTCAGTAAAATGACAACATTTAATACTAGTGCGTCAGTTATTCCAATCTTGTTCCTCTAAAATGTCCAGCAAACTATTTTAAACAGTCGTAGAAAGTCTTAGTGGTTGACTGTTTATGTATGCCGAATATATCAGTGGAAGGTAACAATTCATGAAAGGACTGAAGTTGTTCTCTACAAGGCGTGTTTCTGAGTCGATAGCCCACGGCAAATTAAATTGCCAGATTTCTGTATACAATTTGGCGTAGGTGTGTCGCCACATGACAAAACGCTACATCTCGGCGCCACAGTCCGGTCTAAATGTTGTCATTGTGTACAAAACAAGTCCTGAAACTTACCTGTTAGTCTGAGGAGCTGAGAACAAACCCTGACAGAAACGAAGCCTTATTCCTAAACGTTTCTCCTGCAACTTGCGAACACTCTGCCAAGGATTTTGTTGCTACGAAAGTCTCCTAAACTTACGGAAGTGGCGTTATCCAATGAACGCTTAGGATTCACGACAGGGACCCGCCCCTTTGATTGTGATAGCCAATCAGAATCACAGAACGATGGCTCTTCTAACAGTTAGGCCTGCTCATCTTACAATTATAACAAACACACACTGAGGATTTTAAAATAAAATGTCTCAGAGTTAAACTACAAAAATAGATATGTGACTATATCATCATAGACTCTGACTGCGTCAAATTACACGTCCAAATTACAGTTAAATGATTAAACCCAAAGTAATATCGGCAAATCCAGGGAGGCAGACAGACAAGCAGAACAGCCAGCACAGACCACGTGTTTTCAGAGAAAGCGAAAGTATTTCTGATCTTTCCAGGTCTGAAACTAAAACTTACGAATTAATACTCGTTTCCTACACTTTGATCAAAAGATGGTGTGGAAAAACGTCTCAGTGATCAATAAGTAAGATGAAGTCAAAATCTGGTAAAGAAATGATTGGAAAAAATTTATTTTTCAACATTTTCTGAAACATTGTACAAGCTTGCAATACATAAAAAACTAACAAGAATGATCAGTATTAATCTTTTTAAAAATCATTACTGTGGTAGAATTACGGCCAGTATATTCCGATACTGTGTACTGCACCTTTATGATAATAATAATAATAATAATAATAATAATAATAATAATAATAATAATAAGAAATCAGAAAATGTCATGGTCGAGTTTATAGTGACCTACATTTGGATTTAGAGTAGGGTTTTTTTGTTTGTTTGTTTTATTTTTTAACTCTATGGCACCACTGCAGCATTCCTTTACATTTATCATAGGATTACAGTTTTTTTAAATACTGTATCTTACGTATATATATGTATGTAATATAACAAATATATAGCAAATTCAGTTAGAACAAATAAGGATATTACATCCGTCTCTAAATTTGCTTGATAAATCATGAAGTGAGAAACAGGTCGATTACAACACAGACATTAGTAATGTTTCCTCAATAGCCGGTCACGTATTTCCAGTTGTGGTCAGTTGTGTAGATAAAACCACAGTGTGTGTTTCTGGACGATGCTCCTTCATCACATAACTCAACATCTCAATCAGGATTCATCACACATGCGCGGTACGTTTTGTTTACCATACACACACTGAGGGTCCTGAAACAGCAGGACCAGCGCCCCTGTGTGAGGACGTTTTAACTCAACTGAGGAAAAAAATGGAATAAACATGTTAATTGTTGATTGACTCTTCATGGTTCTCATGATCAGCCCGACTCACACAGAGTTTATCCCACATTTTGTGAACTGACTCTGAAGGGTCTGCCCTTAAATCAACCCTAAATCATTTTGGACGGTGCACCTTTAAAGCTGCACTCTTGCGCCCCCAAGTGGTTGTGATTTAAAACTGAATTTTTGAAAGCTGGAAATGACTTCATTTCCCAGAAATCACATACATTACATTTTTTTTTTACATTTTTTTCATACATTTTTTTTTTTTGGAAAATGCAGTTTAAGCTGCATGATGTGAGTGTGAATGAAACAGACTGTGATGAAGACACCAGACTTGTTTCTTATGACAAGAGGATCAAACTCACTTTACTCTTCTCTCCCAGCAGGAAGTCATGAACCTTCGTCTTCAGGTTCAGAATAAACTCCTCATCCTCTGCAGCAGCCAACATGCACATCACTAACTTCCTCTTCTCAAACTTTGTTCTGCAACCAGGGTGATGCAATAACTGTTGTGTCATCTGAGGAAAAACATGTCAACTCATCACATCACATCACTCTCTGCCCAGCAACAACAAACCACAAAAGCCCATTCCTTCATTTTGCAGTGAGCATGGTGAGGAGGTTCAGACTTCGTTGGTGTCTCTCTGTTTTTTAGGAGACACTTTTTATATTTCAGTGATCGGCAGAATTTAATTTGGACAAATCTACAGCACCTCTGAAGTGGATTTAAACAGTGAAATCAATACGAGGCTCAGAGCCTCATCTGGATTCACCCGACAGATGGTTTCATGGATTCAACGGGTCCTGATGTTTAGGACACAAGGGATGGGAACCCAGAACCAGTCCCAGCTGAGAACCAGTTCCAAATTGTTCAATCCATCAGAATCGTATGCCTCCAAGCTCATCAATTCCTTTTTTCTGACAGTTGTGCATTGCAGAGTTATATCATCTGAAGAATTGGGAGCGTTGTGATTTATCTGAACAGGTTCAGCTGTTTTCAGGCCTCCTGGTCTCACTCTGAGGTTGTGTGTAGCTGCTGGTCTCGCTGAGGCACTGACCTGCACTTTCTACAAAGTGTTCAGACTCAATGAACTATTGTGAACTATTAATACGACTATTAATAAGTAAATAATAATAAACAGTTGCATTGACAGTGAAAACCTGCGCGGGTCTACTTTTTTCTACGCAGAAAATTGATCAGCAATAAATAAGGGAATCGATAAAGAAATCAGACCAATAAGCAAAATCGATAATGGCATTGCCATCAAAATCTTATCAATTCTCATCCTGATTGGACACTAAGAGAACAGAGAAGAAAACCATCAACCAACAATTATACATCCTGTTATTTAGTCTGATACTGAAACCTAAAATACTTCCCTTAAAGAAGATGAAAAATATCTAACAATAGGCTGAGAAAACTTCACTTGTTTACAATGTAAATTGTTGTAAAAATATTATCAGGAAGCATTTATCATTGATTTCTTAAAGTGAGCTAAAATTTTAAAATTGGCATTCTTCAAAAAAATCTTCTTAATGAATCATTTTATGTAGCATTGAGTCTTAAAAGAAATTAAAAGGTGAGTTGAGATGATGTCATGTTGTTTCTGAAGTGAATCTGATGAGGATTAAGATTTTTAAAAAACAGACTGATAATGAGATAAGATAACTTGTCAAGTGGACATTTCACTGTGTTTTGACTGAAAAGTTAACTTCAGTTCACTCCAAGAACACAAACCTGAAACTGTGTCATTTCAGGACTTTCTGTCCCAACAGCAGAGGAGGACGTTTGGGTCAGAAACCACATCTGTGAACCACAACAACAATCAGGACATCTGCAAATCACCACTACACCCCCCCTCTGCGCTCCTCACTGCAAAAAAAAAAAAAAAAAAAAAACCTCCATCTTGCTTCATTCAGTCTCCTCTTCAGTGTTCAAATCTTGTTTTTCTTCCAACAAGGTCAATAATCTGCCAGTGGGATGAGATAATCCCACTTGTTTCCAATGCTAATCAACTTGTGTCCAGAATTTTCTTGAATCAAGTGTCATTTTCTTGAAGGCTGATCTGCCTTATTCTGCCTTGTTTCAACACATTTATACTTGTTCACAGAAAAATCCTGAAAAACTGCATTGGAAACAAGTGGGATTATCTCATCCCACTGGCAGATTTTTTTTTTTTTTGCCTTTACAAGTCAAGTGCAGTTTACAACTCAACATGACATGACAGGAAATCATCACAAAACAATGAATCCAATCTCAAAACCAGAACCGTGTCCATCATAAAACAAATCCAAGGAGTTGCCTTATTCTGGAAAAAATGAATATTAAATAATATCTTTTTGTTTTGCAGTTAAATGCTGAATGGACGAACAGCCGACCGTCACGGTGATCTTTAGACTCCGCCTGCCAGCGGGGCAAAAACAAGACAAGTGACAAATTGGGACACAAGACAAATTCCCTTGCAGAGCTCAACATTTTTTGCAGTGTGTTTGGATCATAACAACACACATTGTGTCACTCCAGCACTGCCTGTTCTGACAGGAAAATAAAAGCACATCTGCACTCAGGTTCACCCAGCTTGCACCCTTACAATGTGGGAACATTTTTCTTTCCCTTCATTGCTGTAATCGCCTTGAAAACTGCACACAGCGAGGAGTTTGCAAACAGGCGTTGAGGCGAGGAAGGGGGAATTGTCAGTTTAGAGTCATTTGGTTCATGTTTTCAAAATAAGGGCGCACATGTAAGGCGCCCTGCTGGGTTTGTTCTTGTTGAGGGTCACGGCAGGCCGAGTTTCCTGTTTCTCCTCACAAGACAAGATGACAAGAAGCAGCAGAGTGTTTTGGTGAGGAAGCCAAGGTATGCATTATACTCTGTAATGTATATTTATGTACTCATTTATTACAGTCATTATGTTTAAAAAAGGATTTATCTGGCTGTCTATGTAGCCACCTATCCATTCATGATTCATGATTCATCCTTACAAGTCATTTAGTCCAGTATAGAGTCTTACAAGCTTGTCTAGATAATTCCGCTCCTTTCCAAATCAGTTCCACCTGTTACAAGTGACAAATCTTGAATTAGGCCAATCACTGCTCTTCCATTAAGCTAACGAGACCTGATTCAAGAAAATTCCTGAAACTAGTTGATTTGCATTGGAAACCAGTGGAATTATCTCACTCCAAAACAAACAAAACCTCGACCTCGACGATGCCCAGGATTGATGCAAGTTGCCATGGGTGTAATTTTTTATCTTATTTATTTATTTATTGGATATGTGATGTATGTTGTCTGCTTGAAGCTTGGGGACTCTCTGGCCTGTTGGTGGCGCTCTGATGGGCCAATCAAGTTTATATTCAAAGTGTCAAAATCCATCACTCCTCCAACTTCCATCCAAAACGGGAGCAGAGGCTCATAGAGCACACAGGATGGACAGAACTACGATGTGTCAAACGAATAAAGTTAAATAGAAGCAGCCATGCTCTGTGAAATCTACCCAAAATTTTGCAAAAAAAAAAGTTTACACTTGCTTTCAATGGAAAATGTTTTTGTTGACAAATCATGCATTATGCACATTTGTGGAATAAATAATGACGGATTTGGCTCAATTCCGCTGCACAGCTATTCAAAAGTGGCTTTCAACTCTTTGAAATGCTGCTTGTAAAATATCAGAACACAATAATCCTCAGAAATATTATATGTTTTGCTTTTAACAACGTTATTCTTCAATGGTAGCTGGTATATTACTATATGGCAAAGTGCACTTCTTTGTTTTTGTCTTGAGATAAAAGGGATGAGGCCAACATCATCTGACTCTAATGAAAAATTTGCCCAATACAAATCAACTGCTGTAGAACTACAGATTCGCAGAGATCAACTGCACCCGATTTATATTTTACTTTTGGCAACATTTCAGAAGCTTCTGTGTTGGACTTGGGCGTTGGGTAGAAATGGACATTCTG
>OMLF01005551.1:2206-14057 GCA_900302615.1 Holocentrus rufus | reverse complement strand
AAGAGAGAGATGGAGCAGCTCTTTCTCAGCTCTCTCTCTCTCTCTCTCTCAACAGCATACACACATACACACATACACACACACACTGGAGCCGATGGGAGGCGAGGAGAGGAGCCACATCAGAGCTCAGCCCTGCCTCATTATGGATCTCATGGAAACTGTTTCTGCTCAAAGTGTTTCCACATGTGCAGCTCCTGATTCATCCCAACTGCTTTTTTATGTGCATACAGTATTCACACACATACACCCCCCACGCACACATTGCATACGCAGCTACACATGCATATATATATATATATTTATTTATATATATACACGCATGCACACACATTTGCATGCATAAACAATCGCACAGACGCACATAAACATGCGCCAACACACACATACACAGGCATAAATATGCAGAAGCGTAAACATATTAACGCATATGCACGCTTAGGACTTCATTGATGTATGTGTTAATTTTATCAAAGTTATACACAGCGCTCTACTTGATGAATACACAGAAAATTTTAAGTCAATTCTGCACTATAACTCTGCCCGCAAAATCTATTATCCAGAGTCTTTTTTTCTAATTGGTTCTCTCACAGTTGAAAATATCTGGCTTGAAATATCTGGCTTTTGTGCCTGCTACTATACAATTCAGTGCACTACTGTTCGGCGTCCCAAGGGACTTATTCGTTAAATTCGATTACTGTACAAGACAAAGTGGTGCAGCGTCCAAAGCCACATCTCTCATGATCAAGACTGACAAACTGGTAAAAAAAGAACTCAAATGTAACCACTGGCTCACTGGAGTGTGATATCTACTGTTCAGCCGATGGTAGGGAATACTAAACAAATGGGTATGTTTTTTTGTGTGTGTGTTTCCGTAGGTTCATCTGACTTGAGCCCGTTTCCTGGTCAGTTTGAGCGTCAGTTCCCGAGTCTCTCCTCCCTGACGGAGAGTCGCTTCTCCAGCCCCCGGATGCACTACCCGGCCACCTTCACCTACACCCCACCCGTCACCTCGGCCATGTCGCTGGGCAGCGCCCACTACCACACCTACCTTCCCCCTCCCTACCCCGGCTCCACCCAGAGCCAGAGTGGACCCTTCCAGACCAGCAGCACGCCCTATCTCTACTACGGGGCTTCCTCCGGCTCCTACCAGTTCTCCATGGTTCCTGGGGGGGACCGCTCACCCTCCCGGATGATACCGCCTTGCACTAGCGCCTCCACGGGCAGCTCCCTGGTGAATCCCAACCTGCCCAGCCAGACGGAGGGAGGGGTGGAGGGCGACGGGAGCCACAGTAACTCCCCCACTGTACTCAACTCCGGGGGGCGCATGGATGAAGCCGTCTGGAGGCCATACTGAAGAAGACCGGAGGCGGAAATAAGATGCGCAGAGAAGTCAACTGATGTCATGGTTTGAAAGCACAAAACCTTTATTTGAAAAGGGGAATTTTGAGCTATCATCAGCAAATAACTGTCTCTCCCTTTTGCTTGGAAATTAAGGGTGAGATAAAAAAAAAGAAGAAGAAGAGAGAGAGACCAGACTTGTATGGACTTGTCTTCCTGGAATGTGTTTTGACCAAGGCACTACAAAGGGAGTTATTCTCACAGCAATAATGAGAAAGACAATTTTGGTTTACTAGGCCCAAGTGGATAAGACATTATTTCTGTTTTATTATAATCCACAAGCTAAGGGATGCTTCACAATATTTGTAAAAGACTGCCTCTTTTGTATAGTGTTTGTATTTCTATAAGGCTTTTTGCAGAGCATGTTTTTGTACTACGACAATATCAAGATGCAAGTTAAGCACTGAGTAGCAAGTGATGAGAGTAACACATATGTTACCTTAAGTGGTATAAACAGTAAATTTGCTTTAAACCAATTAATTTAACTTGTATATTGTGGGTGAAACGTTGATGTAGATTGAGGCATTTCTTAGGAGTTTTAACTTATAAAGCCATAAATTATGTATTGTATTTGAAACTTGAGTCGAAGAAGTGTAATCTGAATATTTTTGATGCATCTATATGACTAAGTTTAAATTAATTTTTGATAGGTAATTTAAAGAGTGAGAGGTTTAATTTTTTTAGTACCCAAAGATTTAAATTGTTTGGAATATGAAATGTAATTTCCAAAGAATATTGCAACATGTTTCTTCTGGTGTAACTTACAGTTTAACTGCTCCACATTTTAAGCATCTAACATCCTTGCTAGGCGTTGACACACATTTGGCTTGGAATTAATCCTTTGGTATTTATTGAGCAATAACTTGTATTGTGCCTCTTGGCAACATACCATAGAAGAGTACTTCAATGGAGGAAATAATTATCCAGTGGAGAAATTCTGTTCATCTTGATTTCTCTAGTTTGTTTGACATGCACACAGGTACAAGTTATATATATATATATATATATAAAATATTCATCATGTGCTGTCCAAGTAAGACGCTTTGTGGTATGAATTACCGCAAAGTGTCTTTGTGGTACGAATTATCATGGATTCATACACAGATTGACATGTAGCCCAAAGATGATTATGGTGGTGCCATGCCTAGTGGTGTTCAGAGTGCACTCCAAAGTAGCGGGTCAAACCTCAAGGTTCAGTTATTTTATGATACATGACCTCCTCAGGACTGGAATAATCCTTGGGTAATCTGAAGTCCCACAGGCTTTGCTATATCTGCACTATGTCCTTTTCATAACCAATGCAGCTGAATGCTCTGTCAGATTATAGGGAAAACATCCCAAGGTTATTATAGCGTTCTTATCATGTGCAAAAGATGGCTTTCAAAAAGTTTGTCTTAGTGTCTGACACTTTTTTTGTATTTTTCTCTTTAAGTCTGTCTGAGTTTGAAATGGAAATATCCCATCACAGTTTAAGACAACAGAGACTATGACTTTCCTTTAGACATTTTGTTGAATTTATTTATTTTCCATTTTCTGCTTTTGGTGTCATGGTTTACTGAATAGGGTTGTACCTTTTCTTTGCCTAGTGTCATAAACTGTTAAGATGAATCTAGTATTGTGGCACTAGGACGGGAGGAACCCAGATATTTTTCCAATTTGCAATTACAACCTTTGTGAGATTTAAAAATGCAAAAATGTTGGAGTAAAGAAAAAAAGTGCAAAACCAAGGTGATTGGATGCAGCTGCTGGCAGCAAACTGGTAACCAAAAATGTGGGAGACTTGTGTGTATGTTTGTTTCATAAAGCACTTATTTCTTGTTTTATTTCTAGCAGCACTTGCGGCTGGCTGCCAGCAGGACTCATGGTTTTGGTCCTCGGTGCAGTTGTAACGCCACTGGAGTCATATACATACATATACGCGCACACACACATACACACACACACATGCACACACAATGGATAACACTTGGCTAAACAAGCCATTTACATTGGAGTTGAATCTGATCTCATAAGGCAGTTGGTATTTGTTTGAAAAAACATTTTTGTCCTTTTTTACGGAATGATATTCAGTGCATGTAGGTAATATAATAACCCAATTTTAAAAAGCTGAGAAAAACATGGCCCTGTCCAAGGATCAAACTTCAAACTCTTCACTGAAGGTTTGCACGCAGTGCCTCTCTTCCAATTTCTGCAGAGGATGTTCTGAACTCAGCTAATGGAATTGAACATGTCACACTACATTTCCCCAACTGCTCCAGCCCAAAGGAAAGGCCTTTTTACTATTACAGTGTAACACGAGAAATCAAATAAAAATCTATTAGATTGTTGCAATTTTATAGCTTTTCACCAATCACAAATTTATACAACGTCTCCACGGTAACTATGCACATCTGTTGGAATTTATTTCATCTTTCGCTTTCCAGAGTTTGAACAGCAAAAGGTATTTTAAGACTGTTTACACATCAATGCAGCACTGACATCCCATTCTGTTCTCATCTGCTTGTGTTTGTGTTCGGTTTGACTGATTTTTTTTTTCTTCCATAAAACAATGAGTTACTTTTGCCCTCGGGTAAATGTTGCTTACAAACTGTCATCAAAGAAGATGCTGACCTTGTATTATTTAATGATCCAACATGTATGATATCCAGGAATCGTACTTTACCCCGCTCTTATGTAAACTTCTTTACTTGTTGTGTCTATTATTATGCTTCTTCTCTCATGAACACTTGTCAGGAAATACAAACTAATGGAGACTCCATTAGATTTTTGCTGGTACGCTTCATTTCTCAAAGGTCATTGGGGGAGAGTGTGTTTGATCAAAAGGGACAACAACCTGACAACAGTGAGTGAAATTGGCATTGTGATTGTACATTTTGTTTATGTTTTAAGAATAAAAGAGGAATTTTGTTACTTAATTGCTTTTCACTCTATCAGGCTTCCTCATCATCATTGTCCACATGTGTTTGGGTTGAGGCTATATGCATTCACAGAGAGCATATCCACCACTTTTTCTGGCTCCACTGTCACTCTCACTGCCATTGAAATGTATAGGACCACCAAAGTGCCACTGACTGTACTGATTTACTTCTTTCTCGTGTTACTGTACGACAAATTCCAAGAACATTTAGCCGTGTCATCATAATAACAACTGCAGTTACGCTTCCTTGCTAAAACAGTTGAGCAGATCTCAAAGGGTGTTGCACGTAAGAGGCACATTTAGCAGTGTCATCCCGGGTCTGCCGCTCAGTCTGCACCAACATTGTCTTTGGACAGGGACTAAGGCGGGCTGGGGTCCATGCACTCAACCAGACTACTACTGCTACTGCCACTGCCATGGCTTTGTTTCAAAGGTACACTGGGAAACCAGAGAGAGGGAGACAGGAACAGAGACAGGGAGAACCAGGGAAGCTGTTTTACATTATTCCAAGACATAACAGAGCCAATCTAAGTGTGCGCACACACACGTACACACACACACACAGAGAGGGAGAAACGGGGCGATGGAGAGCTCCACCATCCCATGTGTTTTTTAGGTTCAGATTGGGAACATTCTCGGGATTTCCCTGAATATAGATTGCGTGGAAAAAGCTCCTGTTGGTTTCAGGTTCGCATTCCCAGCATTCTCAGCCATGTCTAGCAATTATAATAATGAACTCCGGAGAAGCAACGGGACCCAGACACCCAAAGAAATTAACATAATGTCCTACATGCATGAGAGAGACACCAAGGTAGAGTTTCGAGTCCTGTTCAATTTGGTGGTAGAACATCACAGCAAGGTTGGTGCATCCCTGAGTTTTATACCAGGTTGAAAAGTAGTTTTACAGCACCGCCATGAAGACTATGTGTGTGTGCTTCCTTATATTATGCAATTGTTGTGCAATCAACAGAGAGAAATACGAACAAGAGTTTATGAGGGGCCAGTACCACTCCATTCGCTTGATTGCACACACACACGTACACGCACACACACACACATACAGCTGACAACCCAATACAAACTGTTTACTTGACCTCTACAAATGTTTCAGAAGAGCAGCTCAGGCGGGAAGTGGTCCTCTAGGGCCCCATACCACTCACAGAGCTGTATATCTCTCCCTATGTTTCCATCTCTGCTAACAGGGCTGAGGAGTGTCTGCGTGTGTTTCCCCCGGTTCTTTTCTGCCCTTTAAACAGAGATGGCTGCATCTTGATTTCTCATTTGGGCCAAGATAAGCCCAGGCCAGAGGCTCTCCACCGTGGGGTTGGACCATCGGATTAGCATGAAATCCTGACCTCCCTGAACCTCTCTGATCTGATGTCATCTGAGCTTAATTGTGATTCACCACTCTGGCCAATGGCAAAGGGCCAGCTTCATGACTTGGAGGTAGACAGTCTTTGAGATCAGATCGTGCCCACCAAAAAAATACACGAAATTGATCTTAATTTGATCTGAGTGTAATTGAGCAACCCCATGCTAGTCTCAGAGAACTTCAAACCGAGTCAACAATAACTGTGTACTTTGGCGCTCTCTAGTGGCTTTTTATTTAACCTCAGGGACTGGGGTGAGAGGCCCACCCATACGGTCCTCCATACAGCCAAAAGCAGGCTGGATGTGGCCAAACTAGTCCTTATTATGTTGGTGGTACTTCAAAACCTTCTAATGTTCCATCACCCCATCCTGTGTCACTGCAGACTTCAGTCTGCAGAAGAGCTTTTGCTTTGTAAATGAATGCCAGATAATCTAAGTTTTTTACCCTCGCAGTGAGGGGTTGTAAATGATGACTTGTCTTTTGACCTGTAATAAAAGAAATGATCAATTGGCAGCTTAGCTGAATTCAGGCAGCAGACCAGGGCCTCGTAGACATGAAGGGTCAACACTGTAAAGCAGTCTGACATTCTGTACCGAAATCCATTCATCACTAGATTAAAGCATGCCTGTGTCTTTAGACTGCTTTGGAAACATTTGATTCCATGAAACCATTTGCTGCTAAGTGAAATGCAACTCAAAGAAAAGTGCACTTATGAAACATAAAATGCCTAGTTTTAATGCGTTCTGCCAGTTCAGATTATGCAATCTGATACTGGCCACACTGCCTGAAAAAAAGGAATTACTGTGAAAATGCAAGTGTCAGGACCATGGACAGCGACCAAACACACAAACAAAAGGCCTCTTTGTCCAAGGCCTGTGCTCCATGCCAATGTTTCAAATTATACACCATCTCAACTGTCAAAAAATGGCAAACTGTTACAGCACAACTGAGTGTACAGAACATAAGACAGGATAAACCTCAGTTTCGTGCCAAATATTCATGCAAAACAGGCCTTTTCCATAGGTTTCAGCCAGGCAATAAAATTTCAAAAATTTGGGCAGGAGCCCCATCTTTGCCTGAAGCCAAGCATGAAGGAGCCCTATGTGTTCTTCCTGTCAGATGAAGGGCTGTTAAAACTTTATCAGGCGAGTGTTAATTGAGAACTAATGGACTGGTAATTCAGAGCAGTCACATAATGCCGCCAAAGAGGCAGTTCACTGCTGAATGACATACAACCCTGGTGACATTTAGATCATGTTGGGCTTTTTGGAAAATCCGCTGCACGACCATACCCATCTGTGGATGCCAGGCGAAAAGGATGAAGGATGCCCGCCATCATGTCTGGTTCTGCTTTAAGCATTCATCCTCTCTGTCTCCAAGGATCATAACTCGTGTTAGTGGCAGGTTTTATGGTTTATGACTGGAAAATAAAATGCTGTGTGTTTCCTGCAGGCAAAGCGATGATTTACAACTATGAATGATAAAGTGAGCGCTCGCCCGACAGCACGGATGTGTGAGAGCTGCTGAGAATCCAGACATGTCCGACTGGATGTGAGTGTGGTCGTATAGTGAGTGTGGCCACCACAATGTGGTTATATACATTGGAACACACCATAGGGGAAAAGTTCTGGCTCACTGGTAGGTATCCATACCTGACATCATCATCTCACATAATTAGCACGGTGTCCACATCCTGCTCCAGTGACCATGGATTATTTGATGTGGTTCACAACTGGAACTGAAACCCTAACCAGCAAATCTAACTGAGAGCATAAATACCCCTGGGCTCCGCTGTCTGCAGACATGGTTACTCATTCGGAGTACATGGTCTTCTCTCCAAAAAGCCAATCAAGCAGTTTATTGTTATCTTGTGCCTAAACTTAGGCCTGATTATTTTAAGTACACTGAGAAACGTCTTGATCACCTGGCTCCTGGTTCATGCGGTACAACGGAGTCCAAATATTAGGCCAGGACAGGCCTGCATGTCCTGGTGGCTCAGCCTTCACACAGCTCTTCCAGTGATCTAAGACAGGGGCGGTCTGTGCCAAGAACTTTCTCTGGTGAGGTCGTCAGTCTTACGCCGAAACCGCAGGCGCGCGCCAGGCAGATCAATAATCCCCATCAAACTACACCGCAAGTCACTCAAACCTCCAAGGGCAGGCAGACGGAGGAGGGTTGGGGGACCTGTGGAGAATGTGATACTCTCCTAGATGCTCTCTGTCTCTGCGCAGATGAGACGAGGACTCGTCTTCCTCTCTGCCTCTTTTAAACATGATCCCCTGTTATGACACGGCTCCTGTCTATCTCAGCTGCGCTCTGATTAGACGCTTCCTCCTCAGCCCTGTGGGACTTCAGCTGTCACCTTCTTAACAGGCTGATGTGGACGTCACAAGTCATTGGCCAACAATATTGATCACAGTTAATATGGCAAAAGAAAGTGACATTTAGTCTTTCAGGCATACTGTATATTTCTTTCTTCTCGATGCATGATCATATCAAAGAATGGAGTTCTTCATTGGCATGCTGCAGTGCTTAGATGAGGAATTCTATGTCATTACAAAATGAATGAGGCTCTCACTGTTATGATTGCAGTAAAACTACATAAATAATAAACTGACAAAATAAGGCTGCCATTAAAGTTCCAGGACAGTAGTGAAGTCTAGTCTACTTTATTTATATAGCACTTTAGAGAGCACAAAGGCAGTGTGTGCTACAGGAGGTAAAACCAAATTTTACCTCAAGCTGATCTACATATGGGTCTGTCTCACGGGTGCAATATCTATGGTAAGCAGCTGCTAAATTTGCTCTATTTGCAAGGGACATTGAGTTCTATATGGCAGTATTTCTTATGCTATGACTCTGGGCCTTAATTGGATCATGGGCCTGTTTCTGGTAGGTCCTCACACGTCAAACGTACCACTTTGCTTTAATCAGCTTGGGTCCCAAGGCAAGACTCAGTTTACCCAATTTGTGCCTGAGCTGAAAAAGGTTTACTAAACCTGGCTGTAAAAGTATTCTGTGTGTGTGTGTGTGAGTCCCTGTCAACCTATATGCACTCCCTTGTGCTATGGTGGCCAAGGCCAGCGACTGGTAGATCCACTGGGAGTGTAATAACAGATTAATGTGGCGTGCCAGGCCCCACGACCAGACGTGTTTGACGTTAATGCTCCACTGTATATTATCCAGCTCGCAGAAATGTTGGATGTGAGCGATGGGATCCAAGGACAGGGATGTTTAGGTACTAATTACCAAACAGCAAGGCACAAGTCTCGCTCCATATTTCCTTACTCCTGTGGAAACACTAGGCAGGCTCCATTTATTTTCTTTGACTGTTGTTTCTGGCAAGGCCGCGTCTCAGTAAACACCACTCGCCCACCATTGTAAATCCGACAGGCGCAGATCTTTCAAGTTAGACTCCTTTGAGGAAAAATGGAGACAGATCGGATGGCGGCGCTCGGGTTTTCCGTCTTAATGAGAGAGTGGAGAAGAGGGATGGCGTTTGATCCCTGGCATGGAAGCCTCTATTTAAGCCTGTCAACGGTCATCACTCTCTCTCTCTCTCCCTCTCTCTCTCTCTCTCTGGTATGGATGAAGAAACAGACCTTCACCACTGGATTTGATCAACTCAGTCAGCCGCATTTAACCCCTTCTAGGCCAGCACAGCTTAGGACAAGATCCAGGGCTGCCATCACCGAAACAGCCCACTCGCCCTTCCCTTCATGACAACCTAGAAGGTATCAATGTTGATTGATCACCTCACTGGAAAGAGAAAGAAAGAAATGGCAGAAGCAGATCTGTGAAAATATTATTTTATTTGTAGAGCTTTGCAATGAGCAAGCCTCTCAGTCATCATGCTCCAATTTCATATCATACATTTGTCCAAACCACACAAGAGTCTTATAGTTCTTCAAGGAAGTCTCGCTATAGTTGCAGCCTGAGACCAAGCCAAAGACGATAAGCCCCAAGACAAATTTCCATCCTACTCTGCATGGACAATGAAACTTTTGAACTTGAACTTTGGACTCTGTGGATGTTGATCAACTCCTTAGAGCGGAGGAAATGTCTCTCTGATGAAGGGCTGGAGGGCAGGGCTCGTGACCATTGTGGACCTGGCCTGGAAGACGCTTTTCAACGCAGCACTAATGGGTCTACCTAATCAGGCCTGATTGGGCTGCTATATAAATACTCTCTCCATTCATAATATCATGTGTAACTTAAGACAAAATCAATACCTACACCGAACACTAATAGCTAGAGGCAAAGCAAATGTCTTAGTTCTGCTTGAAATACATTTTTCATAATGAGTCAATCAGTGACATTGGCATGGACTTTTGATATTTCCAAATAAAGGCACATAGTTTAGGCAAGTGATTTATCATATTTTAAAAAGAAGCTCTGATTTCAAATTTTATAAATTACAACACAGGAAGAGATTCATGCATGCACATCATTCAGATGCAACCTTAACAGTCAACTATAGCAAAGCTGACGGGTTGACTTCAGGCTAAATGCCCTCCTCCTCCTCCTCACTATTTTTTTGTTCTTTGTGAACTAACATCAAAAAACATTTATTTTCAAAATCAAGCAATATTTTTTTTTAAGATGTGTATAAGATCAAAGAAACAAAACAACTACAGCAACACCTAATGAGACAATCAAATGAATCATGAGATCGATTGCAACAGCCAAATTCAGCACACAGGAGCGTCAATTGTGGACGAATCAAGGTGTCTCTTCAGGAGCAAAAGCTTGATAATAAACACTGGAGTCAAACTAAACTTCTGTAGGCTTAGGAATAAATAAACTGAACGGGCATTACAGCAGCAGCTGGTATAGTGTTTGGCTGTGGACTGGGAGAGTAGGCTGCACAGTGCAGCCAGTCGCTGTTGAAAGAGAGCTTTGTCTTGCGAGAAATAAATATGGACAGACACAATCATGTTCGAGTGAAAGCCTTGTGTCAGAACTTTCACAGCACACCTGAGCAAAATTTGAATCTCTAATATGTGACTGAATTTGAATGTGTTTATCTACCGCGCCACAACAATTCATTTGCTCTAGTTTGTTTCTGAAACTCCACTACCATCTATATACTGTATTTCTGTATCTGGGTGCCCTCATAGGTGGCGGCTACAGAAAAACGCAAGCCCACCCTTCACCACAGACACCTGCACTAAAGGGACTATGGTATCTTTGAGCTTACTATTCACTGTGGTGGACAAAATCTGAGGGAAAATATCCCAGATGATGCCTCTAGAGGACCTTTACAGATGTTTGAGTGCGACGGTTTTGTTTGTGTGAGATGCTGGTGAGACGACTTGTTTGTTTTATTTGGGGTTCAGGTTGTTTGTTGAGTTACTTGGCCAGCCTCCTGGCCACGTCTTTGTAGGCGATCTCGATCTCAGAGTCAGCAGCACAGGTGTTGGTGAATTCATCTCGTGTGTAAGCATTCTTCAGATACCGCCACACCCCGGTCATCTCTGAGGGAATGTCGTAGTTGCGGTACTTCTTTGCGACAACCTAACAGAGAAGGCAAACTGTTACTTCAATGGAGAGATGAAGAAGTTGATTTATCTCATCAGACACACAATTAGAAAAAGCAATCCACCCTCAGACAGCCTTATATCACTACATATTAACTTAGCTTTTTTTTTTGGTACCCACTTCCCCTCAATCTGCCTTGTCTACTTCTGCTCCAATTACCAATGTCCTACATTTCCCAGAATGATTTTGCATGCCTGTTTCCCAAGTGCAAAAAAAATAAATTAAATTAAATAAAATTTAAAAAAAACTTGAAGAGTGTGTTATATTTCCACACCGCACTGTCAAGAGATCCACAAAGATGCAAGCTGTGGCTGCATTGCATCATGGTCTAGTGAGGCTACTGTCAGTTAAAAAAAAGAAGGTATTTCTGCCTCTTTTATGAAGGATTTCTCCTAAGTTGGTTATTGAATTTTGGTGCTTAACTGGTGAGTCTAAAAAGAATCCCTGGCTTTTTCACTCTTGTGGGCAGACACCAAAACCTGACATTTATTGTTGATGGCATACACATTTACAAGGAAACAAATGGGGAAAAAATCGGGGGGAAAAAATCTGCAATTAAATTTCATTCTGATGTGAAATCTATGTTTAGTCCACTTATCTGGAAATGAGAAAAATAATAATAC